>PKRV01000617.1:0-11785 GCA_003709505.1 Hyphantria cunea
TTTTGGTAATCTGAAATTGTTAGCTAAACGAATTGAATATCTCAAATAATAAAATATGACTACACCCACGAATTTTATATTATGCTGAAAATATATCAGTGGCAGGATAATAAAAGCGTGCTATATTTTGTCTCCATGCATTAATTTATGATCTATGAACGCAACATTCATTGCACGCCTCTCTACGGGCGCCCTCTAGTAGGAAGTTGTACAACTATGGTTTGAAGTTGCGCCTCGAGTATATTATACATCAATGCTGTACAATCTCCCAACTACGCACACTTCGACCCGCTTACGCCGCCGTACTATAAGCGTAATTGTGTAGTAGGTATTTATTGTAATGTTGACCTACGCGGACCGACACCGACTATAAAAATAATAATTTTGCTGGGTGTTTATTCACCCTCATTACGTTCTAACTATTTTTCCACATGACCGTCGCTCTTCTTCGTTGCGCAGAGTAGTGGACTGTAATAACTTATCACTTTTAACACTTGATGCTACTCATCACTTTCCCAACTGCACTCCTTCTCTTCTTGTCCTTATTATTGTCTCTTCTACAGATTATGTTATCAGCCACGGCCAGTATCCAGCTGATGATTTTTCTTATCATGACTTGATATTTCTTTCTTATGCTATACGTCCACCTAAGGCAAAGCCGAGAATCCTGGTGCAACGCAATTTTAGCGTAATGAATCTTGCTAAACTTAAAGAGGATGCCCGTAATATCGACTGGTCTGTTTTATTAAAATCGCAGTGTGTAAATGAAAAAGTACAAATATTCACCGAAAACTTAATACAGTTGTATAATGTACATGCATGCACCCTTGCGATCAATCAAACTTAAACATTTGCCGGCACCGTAGCTTACTGAGGAGATACGACGGATAGTGTCCAAAAAATGCTTAGCGAGAAGTAAATACAAGCGTCAACCAACGGCAACTAATCAACAAAAATATGTGTACCTGAGAAATCTCTGCAATAAGATGTGTCGAAACGCACAACGCCAACATATCCAGTCTTCCGTAGAAAACGGAGATCCAGCAAAAATCTGGAAATTTCTGAGAACTTTGGGAATCGTGAAGTCTCATCAAAAGCCTATTCCTAAAAATTTCAACATTGACTTACTCAATAAACATTTCTCTACCTTGTCTGATATTAATGATAATACTAAAGCTCACTCTCTCTTAAATATTATTCTTCTACCCCAACTCCCAACTATTCACCTTTTGTCTTTGATCAATTGTTCGCTTGTGATGTTAGGAAGACCATTCTGGCAATTTCATCCAGTGCAATAGGAAGTGACAGCATAAGCCGAAACATGATTCTTCCTATCCTTGACTAAATCCTGTTCATCCTATGCAATATCCTTAATCACTCCTTGACAAGTGGTGTTTTTCCGTCGACGCGTTCAGTGTATATGTGTGGATATATATATATATATGTATGTAGTTCCTTACATTCATTAGCAAATAATTAATTCATAACTCATTTCGATCCATCCTAAGGTTGCCTGGAAGAGATTGCTTTGGCAATAAGGCCGCCCTTTGTACACTCCGTCTCACATTTTATGTACTCTCTTCTAACTGTAATATTATAGCGTGCAAATAAAGAGTTTTCTATCTATCTATCTGTCTGTTTGTACCAGCTAATTTTCGAAACTTGGTCTTGCACTATCAGATAGTGGACGATGTAGAGAGTGACTTGGGTTACTTTTATTTTAGACTAACCCCGCGGTATTACTCGTGGTTATTGTTGTAAAGATTAAATCAATACCGCAAGTCACACCACGCGATGCAGTTAGTATTAAATATGTAGGTATAATTACTAATATCAGTCAAACGTAAATAAATCTATTGCAATATTTTTGAATAAGACGGCGGGAGACTAGACTATAACTTGTCATACCGCTCGGGTGAACTCGAGCCCCCCGAGTGTACCCAAACGAGAAAGATAATCAGCTTTTCGCTGATGGGTCGCCGTGTTTTGTTTATTCAATTAACACGTTATGATTGTCATTATTTGGTTCTTTTAATCGCACATTTTATGTTAAGATTTAAGAGGTTCAGTTCAGAGGAGATTAAATAACTGTTTGTTTATAGTTTTGAGTTTTTACTTCTGTCGGCTGTCCTCATGACTGCTTTGCTTTTTTCTATTAACATGTACCTATCATACACATACTTATCCAAATGTTTGTATGATCGGCAAATATTTATTTCGGCTTTTGGGTATTTTCTATGTAGAGTATGTATGTATTTACAAACAAAAGTGTTTATATATTCATATCAGTCGTCTAGTACCCATATTACAAGCTCTGCTTAGTTTGGGACTAACTGGCGTTGTGTGTTTGATATCCGAAATATTTATTATTATTATATTATTATTACTTTATTCAGGTGCTCTTGTAATGAAAATTCCTCTCCTAATCAGAATCGGGAAAAAACATACTATATAATTAAAGTAAATCATAATAAAAGTGAAAAAAAACAGAAAAGAAGCCCATCAAAAGAAGCTGGTCGTTACCTCAAAATTCCTGATAAAATGGAGTATAATCTACAAAAAATTGATCGCAAATATGGCGTTTTAGGCAATAATGAACATTCAAAATGTGTAGATCACAGTACAATAAGTTTGAATATTAATTCTGAAATACCTGAAGTACCAATTGTGGATAAATCCGAAGAAGCTTTAGTTGATAGTGCAATCGATAAAATTGAAGGGGAATTATTTCTGAACGATGGCTTCAATTTTAGTGGTTCGGTTGTGAAGACTGATCCGTATTCATGCGGTGCTTGTCAAAAATGTTTTGAAACCAAATTTTCTTTCTTAACGCATATTTGTACACACACTAGTGAGGAACCAAATCAGTGTTCTTTTCGTAAAAAATATTTTAGGGAAAAGGGTGAATTAGATGTACATATTCGTATACAAACTGGTGAAAAGATCTTCCAGTGTGAAGTATGTAACAAATGTTTTATCTTAAAGGGGGATTTGAATCGACATATCCGTTTACACACTGGTGAGAAACCATATCGTTGTCAATTTTGCACGAAATGTTTTAGCCGAAAGAGTACTTTAGATTCGCATATTCGTATACATACTGGTGAGAAACCATATCAGTGTCAGTTTTGTACGAAACGTTTTAGCCTAAAGGGTAGTTTAGATTGGCATATTCGTATACATACTGGTGAGAAACTATATCAGTGTCAATTTTGTACGAAACGATTTGGGCAAAAGAGTGATATAGTTAGGCATTTTCGTATACATACTGGCGAGAAACCATTTCATTGTGAAGTATGTAAAAAATGTTTTAGTGTAAAAGGGAATTTGAATCGTCATATCCGTTTACACTGACGAGAAACCATTTCAGTGGCAGGTATGTAGGAAATGTTTTAACCATGTAAATAGTTTAGATAATCACATTTGTATACATACAGGTGAGCAATCTTACTAGCGTAGTACACGTAATAAGTGATCCAAATCACAATGCAAGTGATTCAGACTCAGTAACGCTCTGAGCCTATACAATTATTCGTACATACACTGGTCAGGAGTACTTATATCACTGTCAAAAACGCTGAGTGTGATATATGTAACCGCAATAACTCGGGTATCGTTTTGTGTGTATTCTTTAAGTTATATAACTTTTTGATTTCACAATTGATTGAAATAAAAAAATATACGATAAATAAAGGAACTTCTGAAGTGAGTGAATATAGACGCGCTCTAAAAATTCTAAACACCGCGGTTTTGGGTTCTGTTCCTTTCCCGCGAGACACGTGAACATGTGGTAGGGCTGCTCGCCTACAGTACTTCTATCTGCAACTTAAGTTTCCTTATAGTTTTTTGATTATAAATATTATATTGTAAATTCAAAAACTTAAATCCCTTGTACATGAAATACAAAATGTGAATTAAAAAACAAATTTGCGTCTTTTGACTTTATACAAACTAGTTTCAAATATTTGTTCCTCGACTAAAAAACTACGTGAAGTTTTATTTTTTAGTTGAGAAAGTTTTAAAGAAATCTGGCTGTTTAAAATCGGCCAAAGAAGTCGGCTACAAAGAAAGATACATACATACAAACATACAAGTGAAGCTAATAAAAAGCGTGTAACTACGTAAAGCTTTATTTTTAATTTTCCTGTTCAATTCATTACCTTTATGTAGTGTAGTAATGGTAATCTTTTTCAGACTGATTATTGTATTAACTGAAGAGTTTTTAGAGTATCGATTTATAGAGTTCAGACACCGAAGTATTGGCGATTATTTGTCTTTAAATAATTACATAAACATGATATTCTGAGATAACACTCCTGCCTAGCGAACCAGACCGAGTGAAGCAGTTGTAACGTGAAGCCCCTTTTTTGTGGCTTTAACTCTGGCAGGACGGACGTCTTAAATTCTGTTAAATTCTTTTTTTTTTTCGTTTTCATGAAAATCTTTTTTTTATTAGACTGACAAGTAACATCATCTTGTAAGAAATAAAACTTCCTGGATTGCTTAGCGTTTGGCTTTTTAATATAAACTGCGAGAGATCCCTAAGAATATGTGTATATGTGAAATGTTATTTACACGATAGTGCATTTGATAGCTATGTTGCTGTAGGCAAGAGAATAACACCCATCCTATTTTGTATTTGCGGGCTCCATTTTCAAAATGTATGTAGCTTAATCGTTACCAAAAATCCTTTTAATTTAACGACACCTCATATATCAAAAACCGTTCAGCTGATAGGGCGTGCCAAAGAAATGGTCACGTACAAACACATACAAACATACGATCGAAAAAAAATATGTTCCTTCTGACACAACTTGTTAAAAACGTCGGCAAGGCTCATCAGCAATTTACAAGTATTTTAACCAACCCGGGAACCAAACCCGAGACCTCGCATAGCAGTCGTATTCGCTACCACTGAGCCACCTAGGCAGCTGAATCCACGAACGAAAACGAAACACATAAATGATTTTAGGCACATAAGAACTTAATGAGTTTTAACCTTATCTACATACATAATCCAATAACGAAATGTTTCATTGTTCATTTAAATATTAGCTTATATTTGATATTTATTTATAGCATGAGCTATGTGTAATTCTGATGTATAAGCTACATTACTCTAAAGTTTCGTCTAAAACCTTTGTTTGAAATACCCTAAAAACACCCTCACAAACTTTTGAATTTATATTATTTATCTTGTCTTTGAAACAAAATAAGATGTCTAAGATTTATCAAGAGAATGGTGATAAAAGTACGAAATAAACGAAGATCTTACAACAGCCCATTTTTACCTTGAATAGTTGGTAAATCTTAGATTTTACTAGAAGATCTTAGGATTAACCGCATTTACGGGTTTGGAGTAACATAAATACATACATCGAACCATTTAGAATACAGCAGGCAAAGAAATATGCAAAGATATCCTAGAAGAAGGTAACCCACCTTTAAACGCAATCAGGTATTTAAAAAAAAACAAAAAATTTCTCAACAAATAATACTTTTATTCATAAAAAAATACTTTAACAAAACACAGTTCATAGACTAAATCTCTGGATCTCTCTGTTCATGCGCCAATTCTTCTTCTTCATCGAAGATCTCGTCATCATCCACAGCTGCTTCCTAAATAATAAAATATTTATATATTAATACATGAAACAAAAACTTTATACCGCTTTTTAGGACAATGAAGAGTAAAGAAGAGAGAAGAGAAGATAATGAAATATGTCACAGAGTTTATAATAAGGAGGAGAGAAGAAACTTAAACGAAATACGAAATATGTTTCAATTTCGACAACTGTTATTGGATTATGTAACTTGACGCAATTTAATGAAATGATCAAATATTAAATAAATAAATAATGGATAACTAACACACAACGCCATCTAGTCCCAAACTAAGCACAGCTTGTGTGGTTACTAGACAACTGGTTTAAATATATATATACTTTTTTTTAAATACATACACATTATGTATAGAAAACAACCAAACTCTGAAACTGTTTAGGCACACAACAACACCTCAAAATCTAAACTACTAAACGTGTTAAAGAAACATACATAATCACTCAAAACCTAAACACAAGCAAAAATATTATTATTAATTGGAATAATGTGACAGGAATGACAACATTCTTACCTGGTACTGCTGGTATTCGGAGATCAGGTTGGCCATGTTGCTGGCTGCTTCAGTAAACTCCATCTCATCCATACCTTCGCCCGTGTACCAGTGGAGGAAAGCCTGTACAGAAACATTAAATTTTAGAATGTACATATTGAAGCGCTCATAACCCAGTTGCATTCAATGATATAAAACAATTCCCGGCAGTAAGCAACGACAGCGCGGACAGTAGTGAGTAACCGCTGGTGCCATGTTACCATGAGCGTCTCCGTGATTCGGTGGTCACCTTAAGCAGTTGGCCTCAGTTGTTATCATAGGATAAAAATCGTGAATTAGTTGGGGGCCTTTTGGTGGCTTAAAAACATCCAACGGCGAAATTACGTAGCCACATGTAGTCTTGCCAGTCCCCAACCCGCACTTGGACAGCGTGGGGATGTGTGGCCTTAGCCCTCTCCTAAGAGGAGACTCGAGCCCAGCAGCCCACTGCTGCACTGCACGTCCCAACGTTATGCGTTGTTGACGATAGATTATATGCTATTTTATATACGTATACATATATCATAGCATAAAGATAGCAACACTGTATAGCTTTGTGGTGAGCAGTCTATAGTGAGATTGTCTACGTCATGACTGACATCTGTCAGTAGTACGTACGTATATTGGAACATCACTTTAGAGAACGTTTTCTGTTTTTGCGAAAGATGGTCCCCATTTCATGTCATTCACATTTTATATATTTTTTATCATTAATCCATCACGACGAAGACTTGAAGACTCGAAGACTTAGAATTGAAGACTTGAAATACTTGACATTGGCAGAAATAGCTGATCCGGCTGATTGCCATATCATCAAAAGAAGAAGAGATCGTTTTCTGTTTTTGCGAAAGACGGTCCCCATTTCATATCATTCACATTTTTTAATATTTTTTAACATTAATTCCATCACGACGAAGTCTTGAAGACTCGAAGACTTAGAATTGAAGACTCGAAATACTTGACATTGGCAGAAATAGCACCGGCTGGTTACAATTTTATCAAAAGAAGAAGAAAAAGAAGAACATCACTTTACGACAACTGCGTCGGGAGTGTGCACAGATCGAAACTAACCAAATTTCAACATATATCTTTTTAAATCCCCTACAACAACACTCGAACTAGGTATAAACGCTGTGTCGCGGGCGACTTTTTAAACATACGAACAGCAATTTGTGGATCACAAAGTGTTTTCAAGGTAGTAGAGCCACGCTGATTTTAGTACGAACGAGACGGCTCGACCGGGGCGGTACTACTCTCTTAGAGAAGATCGACCTAAAGTGGATGCTATCTACTTTAGGTCGATCTTCCTGTTGTTGTGTTCCGTTGGTGAAAGAGAGACCAGAATCCGGACGGGAGAATCATCTTAATAGGCCGTCATAGTGTGGGTCACCATGTTGCATTGTCTGCATTCGCAATGAATATGGTGGACACCGCTATTGGATTCTTCTCATGCTTTCCATCAAGCAGAGTAGAGTCATTTTGGCAGGTTCATGTGTATAACAAAAACATGTGGGGTTCGCTCCCACTCGGTTGGTGGTATGGTCGGTCCCACACACACCACACCACGCCTGGTTGGAGGTTCATCCCTTTGTGTTGGAGGGACATGATACCCGTTCCCCCACAAAAGCATTAACTTACCCGTCTCCTAAACATAGCAGTGAATTGCTCGCTGATCCGTTTGAAGATCTCTTGGATCGCTGTGCTGTTGCCGAGGAAGGTGGCAGACATCTTGAGCCCGCGAGGAGGCACGTCACACACCGCGACCTTCAGGTTGTTAGGGATCTATTCCACGAAGTAGCTAGGAAATAACATTACCTTAAATATATACCTGCATTTCTGAAGGTAAATATGTTTTGTGTCGCGAGGGTCTTTACAAGCTTACATAAAACGGACAAAAAAGAACACCATTTGGTCTTAGGCGTGGTCACCNTGTTCCGTTGGTGAAAGAGAGACCAGAATCCGGACGGGAGAATCATCTTAATAGGCCGTCATAGTGTGGGTCACCATGTTGCATTGTCTGCATTCGCAATGAATATGGTGGACACCGCTATTGGATTCTTCTCATGCTTTCCATCAAGCAGAGTAGAGTCATTTTGGCAGGTTCATGTGTATAACAAAAACATGTGGGGTTCGCTCCCACTCGGTTGGTGGTATGGTCGGTCCCACACACACCACACCACGCCTGGTTGGAGGTTCATCCCTTTGTGTTGGAGGGACATGATACCCGTTCCCCCACAAAAGCATTAACTTACCCGTCTCCTAAACATAGCAGTGAATTGCTCGCTGATCCGTTTGAAGATCTCTTGGATCGCTGTGCTGTTGCCGAGGAAGGTGGCAGACATCTTGAGCCCGCGAGGAGGCACGTCACACACCGCGACCTTCAGGTTGTTAGGGATCTATTCCACGAAGTAGCTAGGAAATAACATTACCTTAAATATATACCTGCATTTCTGAAGGTAAATATGTTTTGTGTCGCGAGGGTCTTTACAAGCTTACATAAAACGGACAAAAAAGAACACCATTTGGTCTTAGGCGTGGTCACCGCGGTTGGCCAATGTATTGTTACGCGCGTAGTCAAGATAGCGGCACAGCAACACATTATATCAGCACAACCTTTTAATATCCTCTAATGCACATTAAGCATACAGCATTGTACAACATTAAAGATTTATTACGCCGGAAATACCATTGTGTAAAAAGAGTACAGACGCCATTAACAATATTTGTAAGTAGCGCCGAAATCTGCCAAGCGGAAGGCGCCAAGATATTAATATTATTTAATACGAGTCAACCATTCGCTTGATTATTAGGGCCATACATCCTATACGGGGTTAGAATCGCTACTTATAACACTAGCCTTTCTCCGCAGTCTGTCGGCTATCGCGGTAAATATTAGCCTATGTGGTATTCCGATGTAAAAACTATATCAATTTAAAGTTTAATCCAAAACTGTGCAGTAGTTTTTGCGTGAAAGAGTAATAAACGTTTCTATATCCCCGCAAACTTTAGGAATTAGTAGGAAGTAGGATATTATGAAACTTTTTAAAAGGAAAATTATTTTTATATTAAAATAAATTCAAACGAAAACTCTCTGCCTAGAAATACTAAAAAGATTAAAATAAACTGACGATTCTTAAATTATTATGTGTCTTTGTTTATTCCTAATTATATATTCATTTAAATAAACTAGCGTTATAATGTGTGCTAGGGGCACCTCACAATCTGTTTGAAGTCGGTGCTAAGCCAAAAGTAATGCGAATAAATAAATAATAAATAGTCCGGACATCTAACACACAACGCCATCTAGTCCCAAACTAAGCATAGCTTATACTATCCCATGTGGGGTTTGAACCCACAACACACAACACTTGTAGCTGTTTTTGTGTGAAAATAACAAACAGCAATATAATCTTTCTCAGGTAGACGAGTTAGATCTTTGTATTTTATTTAACTGCCTCGGTTGCGCAGCGGTAGCTTATGCGACTGCTGTTACTGAGGTCTCGGGTTCGATTTCCGGGTCGGATCAAATGTTTGTATGATCTGCAAATATTTGTTTCGGAGTTTGGATGTTTTATATGTATGATATTTATGTATTTACAAAAAAAAAGTATTTATGTATTTATATCAGTTGTCTAGTACCTATAATACAAGCTCTGCTTAGTTTGGGACTAGATGGCGTTGTGTGTTAATTGTCCGAAATATATTTAATATTTAAATATTCAGTAGGTCTGAGAATCGGCTACTATCTATTTTTCATACCCCTAAGTGATAAGGTAAGTTGTTCAGCTTAAATTTTTTTTTCAATTCTTGTTCAATATTTTTTTTCTACAATGTGGCATTGAAAAATTCTTACAACCCTAAATTTTTACCCTTTTAGCACCAACCCTTCATTTTTTAATAACCATTTTTATGGTAATACAACGTCTGCCCGGTCAGCTAGTTTGATGCTAAGTTTTTCTTTCTCTCAATGTGGTATTCAGTTAGAAGACTCCAGGGCCTACCACTGCCACTTCAGACGAGTGCATCCGGACAAGAACCGAACCAACTACCCTTCGATGAAATCGCCATTTTTGTACGATGTACGCGGAAGAATGTTTCAGGTGAGAATTCTAATCTAATTTAAGGATCGTTGTGACGCAGTGGAGGGATATACGACTGCTGTGTTGAAGTTTCGGGTTCGGTTCCCGGGTTGGATCAAATGTTTGTGTGGTCTGTAGATATTTGTTTCGGAGTTTGGGTTTTACCCGTATGAACTATGTATGTATCTACAAGAAAAAAGTAACATAGTACAAGGTTTATTCAGTTTGGAGCTAGATGGCGTTGTGTGAGATATACGTTTTTTTTTTAAATTAGTCAAATGTATATAGTTTTTAGATTATTGTAGTTACTATCATTGTCCAAAATTTTAAAAATACCAGTAACTATTTTTATTTTGATCTTTCTAAAAATATCGCTATATATCGCCCCTGAAACCCCCTGCTCAATGAATTTCGATGAAATTCTTTGAAGCTGTTTCCGAGATTCAGATTTTTTTTTGTATAATAGTTGTTAGTTTAAAGGTATCAAATAGATTTTTTTTAAATTTGTATCCTTAATTTTTTGTTTTTTAACCCCCGACCAAAGAAAGGGTGTTGAAAGTTTGACGTCGATGTCTCTCTGTGTGTGTGTGTGTATGTGGCATCGTAGCTCTCAAACGGATAGACAGATTTCGATACCGTTTTTTCATTTGATAACCAGTTTCCTTGAGGTGTTTCATAGCAGCTATGTTTGGTTAATATCTGTCTAGCAGTGTAAAAGTATCAGCTCTTTTCCAAAATGATGTAAGACATGTAAGTAAGTATGATTACTCGATTAAGCGCTTTTGAAGGAATTCTTTTTATTCTATTTGTTGCTGCACCCATGGTGAGTGTGTTGTGCTATGGGCATCTGGGCTACAGCAAGAACAATATATATTATTTTTGTTTTTTTTTTTATGGTATAAGGTACAAACGAACAGACGCAACGCCTAATGGTAAACGATTACCGCCGCCCATGGACACCCGTAACACCAGAGATGTCACAAGTGCGTTGCCAGCCTTTGGGGGATGGGGATGGGGAAAGGGGGAGGGAGGATTGGAGTATGGGACTCCGGTATCCTCACTCACTCGATGAAACATAGCGTAAGCGCTGTTTTACCGGTTTTCTGTGAGGCCGTGGTATCACTCCGGTCGAGTCGGCCCCTTCATGCCGAAGCGTGGCTCTCCCACGGTAAATCTTAAAAATTGATTACTATTAATTCACCATCATCGTCATCATTATAAAAAGTAATGTCCAAATATCGATGGTCCCTATGGCGACTTCCACATAAAACGCAATAACAGAAATACGCTACAGCGCCATCTACCGAAGATATACTGAACTACGGAGTAATATAGTGTACGAAGAAGCTACCAATCTTAAATCGTTCAATGGGAGTCCTCGCGTCGATTAACATATATACAACTTCCCAACTTCAACCGTTGGGCAGTGGCACGCCAGGCATGATCACCTCGCCTGGTCGGAGCATCCTCCCTTTTGTTGGAGGGACAAGTGACACTCGTTCCTCCACAGTCCCTAATAATAATGTCGGATTTGAGTAGAGTAGTTCAAATG
>PKRV01000625.1:0-115790 GCA_003709505.1 Hyphantria cunea
AAAAAGAATTTCATTAAACATAACGTTATCTATTATTGAGATTAAGTCAATAGATATGCACATTATTACTACCTACGTCTAGTAGGTACCTACCTACCTTAGAAACTACTTGGTATTTTTTCTTTAAAGTTGAGGCCGATTCTGTCACTATGTTTTTGTTTAAAATATTTTGTACCAGTGACTAACAATATAAGTTTCTTGGATCGTTTTTGTTTTTTCGAAAGACGGTTAACATTTAATCTCATCCACATTTTTTAATTATCATTACTTTTATCATTGAAGATTTGGTACCTAGTAAATTAGCTGATTGCCATCTCATCAAAAGAAGAAAAAGTTAATTTTATGTAAAATATTTTATTGGTATACATTAAATTAGGTACGAATGGAAACTTACTCGATTCATGAACTTGAGTAGTAACGTAGATCTATGTCAATAAAGATGTTCTATCTTAATGTATTTGGAAATACATAGGTATGTTTATCAGCAGCCTGTTTACCATATTACAAGCTCTGTCTAATCTGGGATCAGACTGCCGTGTGTGAGATGTGTTCCTATTGTGCTAGAAAATCATAGTGTAGACCATGCAGACTCTCGATCAATCCAGTTATGTATTCAAATTACAACCGCATGATTGCTGCTGTTGCTGTTGTTGGCGTATAAGCGATCTTATCCGAGGTTGTGTTTCATTGTTGTTAATTTTATTTGTGAATTTATAGGTTTTGAGACTGGGGGGATCAAAACAAAAAAAAAACATGTCTATCATAGAATAGAATATTTTACTTATAAAGGATTGCAAAATTTGGCAATTTTCGACTAATTGACTTTCGAAATCCATGATGGTGGCAAGTCAGTGACACCATATTTATTGGCGACAGCCATTGGTCGTGGAGTGCGTCACTGGATACATTGCATTTTATTTTCGGACTACCTCAGTCCCACGCATTAGGCATAAATCCTGTATGTTCCCACGAACATACATTCAATGGACACAAAGAACACCCAGACTCGGAACAACAATTTGTGGATTACACAAAATTTCTGGTGTAGGGTTTGAACCCACTAATCCCAGCGCAGTAAACCACTAGGCCAACCGTGCAGTAAAAATTATTCGATTCAAAAATTAGCACTAAGGTGCTGTTGTTTTAATATTTTGCCTATTTTCATGTTATTTTTAAAACAAATTATAACATTATTAATAAACACAACAGCTTGGGCAAGTAGTCCCAGACCGCCCACCATAACACATGGGAATAAATTAATAGCATTCAGTGTTCAATGCATCATGTTCCGTCATATCTCTTAATATACTGGGCATTGGGTTAAATACAAAATCAAAATGCCAAGAAATTTACATTATATTTTATTATCTTTGTCTTTAATAAAGTAATTACAGGTAGGCACTAAAAAAATAATCATGCATATTGAAGACCATAATACAATAACATATTTCTTAGATACAAAAACACTGCATCCTCTCTTGAGAAATAAAACGACCAAAGGCCTGAGTGCCGATATGGGAGGTTTAAAAACCTAACCGACCATAGACAAGATGGCACCGCGCCTTGAACACTTTTGGACAACCTTGAGTATTGTGTCCGTATGGCATAGATGTTCCAACAATTGATTAAATCCCAACGAGTTGTAGCATACACCAAGCGTATTTTCAAACTAGTGCCAGCCCATTAAACCTCCTAACAATTAGACAGTCACTAGCCTGAAATGAAACTTTAACACGATGCAAAAATAAACAATAAAAGCTTCAATTAAAATGTACATGTCACGCCGTTTCGTAAAAGGCACGTATTTGTAAAACAAAATGTTTTCCTTTTTAAAAAAGCTATCTTGTTACTTAGTAAGAACTACCAACTAGTGTATTATAAAACAATTAGACATACTTTAATTACGAAGCTATGATTTGTGTGCTATTAAACAGTGAACTTTACGCGAATTCCATTACCAGCTTGACAGCCCGATTATTGCTCATATATTTAAGGAATTTAAACCCTAAAACTATGGTAGGAAGAATATAAATTATAAAGTTTTTTTAGTAACATTTCATCATTATTTATTTCACTAAATAAATAGCATTTAACATGAATTATCTACTAACGAAAAATATTGTTTACCCCTAAATAAAAAAAAGATAAGTTCAGGTATAAATTACACGGGTACAGTGTGTTCTAGCGCCAAAATTAGTAAACTCGAGTGCTTACTATAACCGAAGCTTGGTACTCTCTAGTAAAGATTGTGTTATATTGGATCGTCTCTGTATGTTACGATAATTATTATATTTTTAACTTTATTCGTTCGGACACTAAATATCAATAATTACACAAAGCTATCTACATGAGCCACTCTTAACCGTTTTTGAGTTATTATTGCCAGATTTAAAAATATCTATCGCAGCCGTAAGCAACGACCTGCGGCCTTCGTGAAGGTTTGATATAGTGTGACAGTATAGTAAACATCTGGCATCTATTTATTATGTTGGTAAACACCATTGTCTGGGAATGATTCGTAATGATTGCATTTATATCTCCAGCCGAATCTCTCTCTCTCTTTCACTCTCTCTCTCTTCGGCTCCGACGTAAACTGGACTTTCTGAAAACAAAATAAGTTTATTATTGATAAAACGCTCTACGAAATATGTTTCTCGTTCTAGGCAGACTGAGGACAGTGTCGCTGCTTACGTTTCTGTCTTAGAGCTTGTGCAGACAAAATATAATTCCTACTCTAGTTGACGGAAAAAGGCTTGCATCCTATAAAGGGAGTCATATACGCTAGGTTAACACGTAAAAGGTTTCCCTGTACAGTTGAACTTTATAGATAAATCGCAGCGTGTATGTTGCACAACTGTGCAGGTATGTCAAGCTAAGGTATCTT
Source organism: Hyphantria cunea (assembly GCA_003709505.1). Taxonomy (NCBI): domain Eukaryota; kingdom Metazoa; phylum Arthropoda; class Insecta; order Lepidoptera; family Erebidae; genus Hyphantria; species Hyphantria cunea. Next base: position 2,885 of record PKRV01000625.1, read on the forward strand.
TAGCTTACCTGACAAGATGTAAATGTACAGGCAAACCTGTCAAGTACACTCTACCATGTATGACGTAGGTGATTGGTGGTTTATACGCCTCTCACTTATTTTTTAGTGGATACAGGGATATCCATCGGGAGTTATATCCACCAGATAACTTATCCATTCTCGGCGGTTACGGTTAATTAGCAGTTAGTCCTCCAGCATAGAAACGATCTTAAGGCCTGAGTTTATTTTACATCACATTTGCTCGCGACTCCGCCCGCGTCTATCTCGGTTATCGCGAAAAAAAGGAGTCTTTGTCCTTCCTCGAGAATCAAAGTATCTCTATGCCAAATTTCATTAAAATCGGTATAAAGGTTTAGCCCTAAAAGCGTGACAGACAGACAGAATTACTTTCCAATTTATAAATTATTATGGATCTAGGCGATCTTCTTCGATCTGGACTCGTGCCACCTGCGCTTATTTCACAGAGTGAGTGAGTGAGGATACCGGAGGCCCAAACCCCAACCCCCTTTCCCTTTCCTCTTACCCCTAAGGCCGGCAAAGCAGTTGTGACGCCTCTGGTGTTGCGGGTATCCATGGTTGGCGGTAATCGCTTACCATTAGACGATACGTCTGCTCGTTAATTCCCTAATTTCATAAAAATAAACCTACTAGCCCAATCCCATTCAAATACTACGCTCACTACGAGTTTAAATCGCATACTTTATAATAACTGACCACATAATCTAACACTTTTTTATGCAAAATGAAAACATTAACTAGTTAATACTAGCCTTCGTGATTGAAACCGGTATTGTTATGCAACTGCTGAACAAGTATTAAAACATTCGGGCGAAATAGCTTCGAGAAATAACACATTCTCTCGCTCAAACTACAACACCGCGCCAGTCTGTTTTGACAAGTTTTCTGAACGCGGCGTTACGATTTAAGCAATGATGTATAAATTGTTTTTTTCGACTTGCACGGTATTGTTGTATAAGCGACGACTGTATGATTTAGAAATATTGAAGTATATTAAACAGCAACCTGGTAACTGGATACATGTCTTANAAGTAAGGATACCGGAGGCCCAAACCCCAACCCCCTTTCCCTTTCCTCTTACCCCTAAGGCCGGCAAAGCAGTTGTGACGCCTCTGGTGTTGCGGGTATCCATGGGTGGCGGTAATCGCTTACCATTAGACGATACGTCTGCTCGTTAGTTCCCTAATTTCATAAAAATAAACCTACTAGCCCAATCCCATTCAAAATACCACGCTCACTACGAGTTTAAATCGCATACTGAATAATAACTGACTACATAATCTAACACTTTTTTATGCAAAATGAAAACATTAACTAGCTAATACTAGCCTTCGTGATTGAAACCGGTATTGTTATGCAACTGCTGAACAAGTATTAAAACATTCGGGCGAAATAGCTTCGAGAAATTACACATTCTCTCGCTCAAACTCAATACCGCGCTAGTCTATTTTGACAAGTTTTCTGAACGCGGCGTTACGATTTAAGCAATGATGTATAAATTGTTTTTTTCGACTTGCACGGTATTGTTGTATAAGCGACGAATGTATGATTTAGAAATATTGAAGTATATTAAACAGCAACCTGGTAACTGGATACATGTCTTAACAGTCAATGAGTTAACAAAAAATAATTTAAAAAAAAGTCAACTTTCACATTAGCAATATATCCTGGGTCTCGTGAGTTTATAAACATACATGAAGAGCGCCAAGACTCTAGAACTACAATTTGTGGATCTCACAAAGCGTCTGTTTGTGATGTGAGTTTTGAACCTACAACACTCAGCGAGTAGAAAGCGAACACATCGCTAAGGCAATCCGTGCAGCCAACTCACGGGCGTAGCCACGTTTAGTTTCAAGATAAATGAACGACTATGTCCCTTTAGCAGTTATATTATTATTGAAAAAATAAAGTGAGAGGTGTAAAAATTATCAATAGTGTACAATCATTTTGGAGGGGGTTTGAGCTACAAAACTACCCCCCCTTGCTACGCCCATGAAATCCAGTCGTGTGTGTCAACCCTAAAAGCTTGTATATAAAGTGTGAAATACTAACTATATATAAGTGTGTGTCTACTGGCAGCACTGCTTGCGAACGTTGTCGGAGTGCGATGGCCGCACGTCGGTGGGCTCGTCGGGCCGGATCACGTCGCCCTCTGGCGGGTCACGCATCTGCTTCTGCGATACGATCCTGTAGATTTCTGGACACAACAAAACGTATTTATTAAAGTTAGGTATAGTGTTACGAACGAAAATTATACCACACAACGCTCGAGATGTCTAAACATCAGAAAGTTCTCACTGATTTATTGTGGCACCGAATAATGAATCTTACATCGATATACAAAGCATCGAATAAACGCTTTTGCCGGCGGGCGCGTAAATGCTAACTCTCATTCCACCACGTAAGACAAATCAGTCAGATCCAACAAATAAACTTTAAGCAATCAGCTACCCAAAAAATTACCAATCGGTCAGAATGAGTGTTTTGACCTATACGTCACTATTTTTTTAACACGAACGGACCATATATCTGAAACTTATCTCCACGTCTCTGTGAGAATAGAAACGATAAATACGAGCAACTATATGTCTTTTACTACATTAAATTAAGTGAGAACATTACATGAAACTCATTTTTAACACGCTTATAGTAACTTGTAACTACTTAATCTTAGAAGTCAATTTAAATAAAGATGAAATTTTCTATGGATGTAGTGTAGTGTACATGAGAATATTGATTCTCTGTTTTATTAACCGACTTCAAAAAAGGAGGGGGCTTTCAATTCGACTGCACTTTTTTATGTTTGTCACCTCATAACTTTCGACTGGGCGAACCGATTTGTTGATTCTTTTTTGCGCAAGCACATTGAAGTGTTAAAACTTTTCATAAAATTATTATTACTAGTTTTACTAAACCATTTTAACTGTGTTTATACAAGTATATAAGCTGTATAAGCAAGCAATATGCGTTGTTTGGTTAACGAGTTTGTGTAATAATTGAGTTAATATTTACCAGTTAAAATGTTCTGGAATGCAGGCTCAACATTAGTGGAGTCGAGAGCGGATGTTTCAATAAAACTAAGACCGTTTCTTTCCGCGAATGCCTTCGCTTCTTCTGTCGGGATGGATCTGTGGAATACATATAAATAAATAAATAAATATTTCGGAAATTTAACACACAACGCCATCCAAAGCTAAGCAGGGCTTGCGTTATGGGTACTAGACAACTGATATAAATACACATTGTACTTTTTTTGTAAATACATACTTATTTTACATAGAAAACACCCAAACTCTGAAACAAATATTTGCAGATCATACAAAAATTTGGTCCAACCAGGGAATCAAACCCGAAACGGCTGGAGTGACTTTTATGAAATTTCGTGTGCATATCCGGTAGGTTTGAGAATCAGTTAGCATCTATTTTTCATACCCCTAAATGATAAGGGTGACCCATCCCAATTTTTTTCTTGTATTTTTTTATTTACGACAAAACATTACTCAAGTTGCAAAATATTATATTTATTTGCTAGCAACCTAGAGGGGCTGGTTACTTTTGCTTCTGTTTGAACCTCAGCCTTATTGGTGACAAGCAACGAATAATTTACATATAGGAACGGTAAGGTTTGCCTGTACAGTTGAACTATACAGGTAAACCGGAGCTTGTATATTGTGAAACTGTGTCAGTATTTCTTCTACTCCAAGTTTACCTGACTTGTGTAAAACGAAACGGCCTATTTGTACCGAAGCAAACCTATCCCACGGAATAGTACGATACTGGGCAAGAAATAATGCACTTCGATCTCTAGAAAGAGATATTAGACAGACCGACAGAGAAAACAATTGTAAAAAAACGTTATTTTGATATATGTACCGTGTATTATACATACACATGCATTCAATAAAAAGCGGTTATTTTAAAATTACAAACAGACAATACAATTTTATTTATTAATATAGATTTGAAATTAATCATAATGTGTATGAGGGTGTAAACGAACCTGAGGTGCCTAAGATCACTCTTGTTGCCGACTAGCATGATCAGTATATTCTGGTCAGCGTGGTCGCGCAGTTCACGCAACCATCTCTCGACGTTCTCGTACGACAGGTGCTTGGCGATGTCGTACACGAGTAAAGCGCCCACCGCACCGCGGTAGTACGCCGATGTGATGGCGCGATACCGCTCCTGGCCGGCCGTGTCCCATATCTGGGCTTTTATGGTTTTGCCGTCCACCTGTTGAATAAAAAAATAACTTGCTTAAAATGTATCTCTGGTTGGGTAATAAAGTGTGAGTGTATATGGCAAATCGAGGTAGAAATAGAATATAAATTTATGACAAATGGACAATAATTCATGAACATCAGGGACTTGAAGGGCGTGTATGGGACTCTTAACAAATAGTGGGTAGACACCCAGGAGCAGCTCCAGGACTGCATGAGTGGCTTCTGGAGTCCCTCCTGCCGTGCCTCATTACTGATATACATTCCGGGATAACCAGATGTGTTCGACTATCACTGTGCCTGTAACATAGTGTATGCATAAATACATAAAGTTATGCATACACAAGTCAAGTCAATCTCTAGTATAGTTTTGGGCGTAAAGGCCGCTACGAAGATACGACACATTCGCTTACGCTTTGTATGAATTCTTCTGTTATAGTCTATAAATAAATCACGAAACGTAGTAAAGTACAGAAGTGTAAATACATGATTTGGGAAGTAACATTTAGAGTTATTTTAATACGGCCTCCCACTGACGAGTTGCTAACTCCTTCAAGTGGTATTCCATTTCGCCATCAATACTTGTGACGTCACAGCAAAGTTCAACTAGCCAGTTCAAGGCGACCATTTCGATCAATGAAGCGGTAGGACGGTCAATAACGGACCTGCACATATATGTCGAGTTATGGTTAGGTGATGTGTCTGTCTCTGCTAAATGAAAGTTACACGTATGCTGTATACGACGATATTATGACGTCATACATCCGCACGTTTTAGTCTTCTATACATGGGAATGGAAGAAATAAAAGTTAAGGTGATGTTAGAATTTTAGTTAGAATTTGATATCATGCGAGTTTAACAGCTCACTGCTAGACATAAGCTGTTCCTTAAAAAAGTAAAAATTAAAATTTTTAAAAAATCCCACCCCTCAAGCTCTTAATCGAGTAATCATACGTCAAAAATGCCTTACNTTTAAATGGGAATGGAAGAAATAAAAAGTTAAGGTGATGTTAGAATTTTAGTATGAAACTTGTACTGTCTTAGGATTTGATAGCATGTGACTTTTAACAGCTCACTGGTAGACATAAGCTGTTCCTTAAAAAAGCTAAAATTAAAATTTTAGCTTTTTTAAGGAACAGCTTACACAACGCCAAACTAAGCAGAGCTTGTATAATGGGTACTAGACAACTGACATGAATACATAAATACTTTTTTCTTTTATATACATAGAAAACACCCAAACTCCGAAACTAATATTTATAGATCATACAAACAATTATTCCGATCCAGGATTCGAACCCGAGACCTTATAGACAGCAGTCGCGTACGCTACCACTGCTCAACTGAGGCAGTCTAAACATGAAAATAAATACGATTTCTATTCTCTAAGAACCCCATATCATCATATAAATACATAATTTTAGTGGTTCTTGGTTACTCATGTCATGTATGTCATTAATTGTGCTGAGTAAAAATCGAATGCACAAACTTTTATCCGGTATNTGCCTTACATCATTTCTGAAAAGAGCTGATACTCTGACACTGCTGGATCGATATTAATCAAACACAGCTAAGAACCACCGCAAGGAAACTGGCTTTCAAATGAAAAACACCGCATCGAAATCGTACCATCTGTTTGAGAGCTACGATGCTACAGACAGACACACAGACATCGACGAAAAACTTATAATACCGAAGGGGGTTAAAAAGAGCTTTTCGCTTGCCACACCAGCCAGACGGGTTGGTATAGAACTTATTTCAAGTTTCCCTCTTCTTGTAGTGATATTGCCATGCAGTTTAATCCTTTAAGCTTTTACCGACACCCGTTAAATAAAAATGTTTGATGACACGATGTATTCACAACATCATACATCACACAATACTTACATACAATTAGTAATTCGCAGACAACTTAGTTATTACACGCTTGGACAGAGCGTGTCCGTGGGCGGCGTTAATCGCTTACCATCGATATAATCGACCAGGCGATACGTCTGCTCGTTTACCCTTTATTTTATAAAAAAAACGCCAAAGACGTTAAAATCGGTTAGACAGTTGCGGAGTTCATCGTGAGCAACAACGTGACACTAGAATTATATATTATGGATTTGTTTTATATATTTTTACTCTAAACTAGAGATATGAACAAATAAAACGCTGTTCGATAAAGTAAAATAAATGTGAACTTTGATACTGGATGTCATTTACAGTGACGTTTCATAGATAAGGTTGGACATCAGTCGGAAGAACTTGAATGGTTCGGGGTCGATTATTGTTTTTGTTATGGTATAAGGTGGCAAAATAAATATATTCTTTATTTCAAGAAGCCTTTTTAGGCATTTTTGGAAATAATATATTAATTACTAGTTGCGTGGATCGAAAATGTCGTTCCTATGGAGAAGAACCGGCAAGAAACGACGACTGTTAGGTTCTACTTATACTTTCCTTTGGGCAGATTACTATATAAAAAAGACCTAGCAAAGACTTTGTTAGGTAAATTACAAAATAAAACTAACAAAGCAAGGTCACTTGTTAAACTACCGGTATTCTCGTCATCACAAAAAACTTTATAAATAAATTATAATTGATAAAGTTTAATTTATAATATCAAAAATATAAGTATATTCCTGATAACCTTCAAATCCTATATGACTGAATTTGTAGATTAATTTCTTATTAAGCGTTTTAATGCGCCGGTCTTCTATCTTTCAATGAACTAGCAATCCCTCGAACATACGACGTGATAGCAGATCATATATTTTACTTTCGTAATTCTTTCTAAATAAAAAAATGTAGTAAGTGCAAAGACTAGAAAAAAGGAGGTATTTTATGAAACAACTAGCTAAAAGAAAAACATGAAAAAATCCCTTACGCAAGCACGTAATCGAGTAATCACACGCCAAAAATGCCTTACATCATTTTGGAAAAGAGCTGATACTTTTACACTGTCGGACCGATATTAACCAAACATAGCTAAGAACCACCGCTAGGAAACTGGCTTTCAAATGAAAAACACCGAAAACATCGAAATCAAACCATCCGTTTGAGAGCTACGATGCCACAGACAAACAGACATCGACGTCAAACTTATAGCGTAATTTTATTATTTACATTTTTAAATATACATGTTAAAAGGGAATACATTTAAAAATATAGAAAATAGTAGACCGCCGACATCGGGAACAAGGACCAAGGAACCAGTGGTTCGGGCTCCAAAAACAGAAACCTCCTCACAATACCACAAGAAGGACTCTGCATCAAACCCTTATTATTATTAATAAAAAAATCAAAAAACACACTTCTGACGTCAAATATCTCTGAACGAGAAACGTAAAACAAAATATGTAAATAAGTAGCTAGATATTTATAACTACGAACTTTACAAACATACATAAAACGGACACAGAGGACACCCAAATTCAGAACAACAATTTGTGAATCACTTCGACAAAAAGCCACACACATTTGCGACAAAACTTTATAGTTGTTATAGAGTGACGAACCCATAACACTAAGAAGTTGCGTTGTTATCACCACAACACCATACGTGCAGTCAACACGGATATAAGACATTCTCAGGGTAGAAGAGCCGCCCGGGAACGGGCCAGGAACCGCAGAAGACGCGGGCGTCGGAGATCACAAAATGATCTCTCATAAGCGCAAGCCTGGGGATGACAGATGTAGCCATCTGTATCCCTAGCAGAAGCAGGCTCGGGTGGGAGGTGCGCGCGCTTCACAGCGCTCGCGCCCTTCCTTTACGATCAGCAACGGAAACATCGGAGTTTCGGAAAAAAGAAGGGACGGAACGCACTGATCTCATCAAAGGTATTTTTGTAGTAAAAGAACTTACTACTAGCAATACCAATATAACGAATTCTACTTTTGGTCTCAAAACAATATAATCAAGTAACAGTCAAAGTTAGATGATTACTTTACTGTTATGAATACTTTACTAGAATATCTTTTTAACCGACTTCTTATAAGGCGGAGGTTATCAGTCCGACTGAATTTTTGTTCATTTTTTTTAACCTCTTAACTTTCGACTGGTTGAACCGATTTTGATGATTCTTTTTTTATTTGAAATATGAATATTCCCGCGTGGTCTAATTTGAATTTGATACAATTCCTGAAGTCGGATTTTTAAAAAAATGTGATTTTACATTGGCAGAATTATCGACATCGGGCTCATTTTGCCAATAAAAAACTTTTTATGCCATTATAGTGTAACATTCAAATCTAAGTACACATCTGATTGTCTAGTTCACAATTATTTCTTTGCTTGCTTCACTTTAAATAATGTAGTTACAAGTATTTGAACATGTCTTATCAACTGATAAGAGATTGTAATTTGTAATTGTGAGCCAGATATGCTCTGCAACTTTTTGATAGTAAATACAACATAGCTATAGTTGTTTTACATATTGTCAGTTGGTTTAATAGTTAGTGATCGTGGCTTAGACGCAACTCATGGGGTTCATTCCCACCCAGTACAAATAATTTCGAGCCACGATCATTTGTTGGGTTCTAGAGAAAGTTTCTATATAATATTATGTTTTTTTTTAAATATGTAACTATGTCTTTAGAAGAACATAATAATTATTTCAATAGAATAAAATTGTTTTGTAAATAATTATCTCAAAATTATTCTTAATTAGAATATGGTGGTGGTGACACACAGTGTAAGCGCTGTTTCTCATCAGTTTTCTGTGATGTCGCGTCCTCCGCCCTCCGCTCGAGCCGGCCCATTCATGCCGAGGCGTGGCTCTCCCACGAAAATTCATCAAGGTCTATTTTCTTAAAATATCACTCATCAATATATGCCACTTTATTAGCCTTTATTTCGCCCTTAGTAACAAAACTTAGGGTGCTTTTATTAATGGAAAACCTCTTTATGAATGCACAATAGATACCTATATATATACACATAAGGGTATCAATTATACGATCCTTGAACTTAGTACGTGATTGTAATTTAATACAGTCAATTGATCAATTGATTGATTAAAATAGTACAAAGCACCCGCACATGTATAGTAAGTACATTCGTTTAGATAGTATCGGTACATCAGCACGCAAATGTGGTTATTGTTGTGATATATGAATATATTAATTTATACAAGTTAGGTGCTTACCTAGGTAGTAAAGACAAGTTAAATTTATTAACCCCACCTCCTCCCACCGCGCTTACCGCACCTTTACACTTTACAGCAAGAACCGTGGATAACGCCGTTATGCTAAAAATAGTGGCCTCAGAATTTACTTTGTATATCATCAGCTTTCTAAAACTGAAAATCCCGTCAAAATAATAGTTCCGGCCGTTCCGGAGATGAGCCAGAAAATCATACAAACAGAAGAAAATATGAGTATATAAACACCATAATATCAGGAGTATGGACTGTACCAACATTCAATTAAGCTATATCTTATAATTTAAAAAGAGTTTGGAATTTCAAATAACTAATGTGAATCTAAAACTTTTACACTATGAGGAAGATACTTTATACCATTAACATATTTATAGTGCCCCATATGTGAATTACTCAGTTGCGAAGCCGAGGCGAGTTCCTACTGAAAAATAAATATAAACTACTATAGACCACAAGTCATACAACAAGTAATGAAAAAAAGGCCCGACTGCGTATTTTTATTTGTTAGGCTTTTTTTCTATTGCAGACATGTTTCTCCGTGTGGAAACGGATCATTAATCATAGATGGAACCATAAAAAAACGACCACAAGAACTGGACAAATGGAAACAGGATCACGCGGAAAGCACCAGCTTTCAAACAAAAAAAGTCATCAAAATCTGTTCACCCAGTCGAAAGTTATAATGTATCATAAAAATACAGTCGAATTGATAACCACCTCATTTTTTTGAAGTCGGTTTAAATTACGGAGTTGCCCCACCCCTATTCATCCCAAGGGTATCATAGGAGCTAAGGGACCAACACAAGCAGGATTAACATCATTGCAAGGCAAAAACTTAAAACAAACCCTTTACCTATCCGCCTAGCCAGCGTGGTATAGAAGGCCGAAACCTCTCTTCTAAAGTTCTCTTTAGAAATGCTTTACACAGGCTTCTGCCTATGTACAGCAGTAGATAATTAAGGTCTATTAAACGCCACTGAATAAGTTTGAAAAAAGATTTCCAGGACACTGGATCAAACAACGTTACTGAAGAAGCAAGATAATCGACACATAGACTCTACCAAGATGCCTTCGTTGCAATTTGACAATAATGCCATACGATACGATAATATACTACACAATTATCAGTGTACAGAGATACACATATTCAAGTTTGAAAGCCGTAGTCACACGTTACATAGAAACGTACAATAGTCTGTCAATATCGTAACCCTCTTTTGGCTTGCCGTACTCGGGTAATTATTAGTGTAAAACAGTGCAGCATCGCAACAGAGAATGACGATCGAGTAGATGTGTAAAGCCCGCTGATAACCGTTCTCGATGACATGACGTGTTAACGTTATTGTACCTAATAATAAATGTATCAATTGGACTTTCGAAAGCGTACAAGTAATTTAATAGATGTGACAAATTGACATGATTCGTATCATATTCCGCTGAAACAATTTTTTTGACAGGATTTGCTCTTCTTTCGAGGTAATGTTTGTATGATCTGCTAATATTTGTTTCGAAGTTTGGATGTTTTCTATGTATAATACGTAAGTATTTACAAAAAAAAATACTTATATCAGTTGTCTAGTACCCATTAACACAAGCTGCAGCTTTGCTTGGGACCAGATGGCGTTGTGTTAGACGTCCGAAATATTTATTTATTTAATAGGTCAGGGCATAAGCGAAATTGAAGGCTACTTACTAAAAATAATAACAAGCTTAGTTAATCCTACAGCAGTAGAATACTGCCAAAGATGTTAACGTCTGCGATTATGCGCAGGAAGACAGCGTCTGCGGTGCTACGTTTGCGTGATAGTAGCAATGCCGTCTTGAAAATGATAGCAGAAAGAATGGACTCCGGCATACTCTGTCGTTTCACTGAACCCCACGTTAGGAGAGGAAATTCATTGTTTCTGTACTTTTATTGCTACTTAAACTTATAAATTTTTGATTTTTTTTCTTAATGTTTTATTTGAATTGTCTTTATGCTATTTTTTTAACTAAAAGCGCTCATAGAATCAAATCATCAAACTAAAGGCGTTCATAGCCCAGTTTCAGTCGGTGATTAGAAACAATCATCGAAGGTAAGCAACGATGGCGCGGTCAGTACCTGGATGGGTGACCGCTGGTGGCATGTTACCATGAGCGTCTCCGTGATTCGGAGGTCACGTTAAGCAGTCGGTCCCGGTTGTTATCATACGATAACAGTCGTGAAGCTTAGTTGGAGGCCTTCGGGCGGCTTAAAAACATCCAACGGCAAGATTTACGTAGCCACTACGTATTTTTGCCAGTCCCCAACCCGCACTTGGCCAGCGTAGGGACGTATGGCCTTAACCCTCTCCTGAGAGGAGACCCGAGCCCAGCAGTGGGACATTATGGGTTGTTGTTTGTTTGTTTTTATTTTTTTAACCACTTTGCCCCGCATGCGTCAGTACAAACGCACGTTTAAACTACTCGTTAAGGAAGTTCTCTGCAGCTTAGTGAAAATTTGAAGAACTGTATCTACTAGTAATCTCTCTTCTTCTCATCAGTTGGTTACCCGTAAATACTGAATGAACTCGTCGAGTTAGAAAGTCAAACAGATAATGATTGTATCTTTTGTTATCAGGCTCACTGGTGGGCGAACAATGAGATGAGATATATTTTTTCGGGGCGTGTATGTGAACGTTGATACAGAATGGGCTTCAATACAAACACTTCAAAGCAATATATTTTATTTTTGTTTGTATGTTGAATATTAGATATCACGACCTTATTTTCGTTCAATACTTATTTTGTTTTGAAGTTACAATAACAATAACCGCGGGGCAAAGCTAGTCTAAAAAAGGAGCCTAAGTTACACCTTATTACATTAACTACTCGTTATTCGTGCTGTCGTGTTTGTTTGGTTAGTGCGGGACCGGAGGCCTAAAGATGGAGAAGCATCTTAATGGGCCGCCCTAGTGTGGGTCAATATGCTGTATTGACGCATTCTCTGCTTTCGCGATGAGCGTGGTGGATATACAATCAGACATAAAAAAACTAATCATAAATGATACCAACAGCGGCTGTAACGATTACATCACGAATTCTTATATTTCACTTATTGTATATGTAATTCTTTTATTGCCACTAGACCTGGTTTTAAAGCAATCTATTATTGAGGTAACTAGACTGATGTTGAAATGTTTAAAAACCAATATAAACGTTTGATGGATATTTTTTTACTTTTGTAAACCCTCACGAGCCGTCACACCACCGGGGTTTGCTGTGAGGTGGTGTGTAGGAATCGGACCGACTAAAACCACACGGTGTGCCACTCCACCTGACACTGGAGGGATCCGAGAACTGCTGTTAATAAGAGCCCGCAGGTTATAACATCAACCGCAGGTAACGCCGCGACAGAAGCTAATTTTAAAAAAGTAGCCTAAGTTACTCCTTATATCAACATCTATTATATCTGCCAGTGAAAGTCCCGTCCAAATCGTTATAGAAATAAACCAAAAAAACAAAAATTGCAAAAATGATTTTTTTTATGGTATACGTACCGTATATACATACATATACGTTTAGTAAAAAGCGGTTATTTTAAAAATACAAAATAGACACTTTAATTATATTTATTTGTATAGATGTGAAAGTTTTTGTGGATGGATGTATGAATGCTAGTTTATCTTTCACGAAAACTACTGAGCGGTTATATATGAACTTTACAGTAATATAGTTTATATACACATATATCAGAATAACATATATGCTATTATTTACCACGATTACCGAACGACAAAAGCTAGTTATTAACTGGTTCCATTTCCCAAAACTATTTTCAAGATATTGAGGTTAAGATTTTTGCAAGAAGTTTATAGTTGGAAATGAACAATCGCGTGTGAGATTTGTGACGTTATCATTTGTTTTTATTCATGTCTACTCTACTCTGCCTGAAGGAAAGCATAAGCAGACTCCAATAGTGGTGGTCACCACCCTCAATGCGAATGTGGACAGAGCAGCATGGTGGTGACCCACACTATGGCGGCCTAGTGAGATGCCCCGCTTTAAGGACCCGTGATCATAACGGGAGGGAAACACGTGCGGTGGTAGTGAGTTCCATGTTTTGATCGCTCGGCACAAGAAGGAAGAACCAAAAAGTTGCGTTCGAGAGCATTATAATCATATTGATTATTAAAAAAAAAGGCATCCTACAGCACACTACATATGATTGATAATAGTAGTTAAATTAATTACTTACTATCAAATAGTTTGGTATGTCGATTGTAATCTATACTTATCTTAGACCTATTCTGAATGTTTTTTATCAGACAAGCTATTTAATATTTATAACATATGAATAATACAAAAATATCTCTATAATTAATATCATTTATCTGTGAACAACTCATAAAGTTTGTTGATAATATTAATTACAATATTAATGTTTCGGAGATATAAACACAACGCCGTCTACTCCAAAGTTAAGCAAAGCTAGTGTTATGGGCGTTACAACTAATATGATTTTTTTTTGTAAATACATCCAAACTCCGAAACAAATATTTGCAGATCATACAAACATTTGGTCCGACCCGGGAATCGAACACGAGACCTCAAGCACAGTATTCGCTCACGTTTCCACTGTCAGGGAAGCAGTCATGCAATGAGTGATATTTTTGTTTTAACATGTTTCTATGTAAAGTCTAATCTCAAAGAGCGCTGATGTCCGAAATACAGATAAGTCTATCTAGTTCGGACACAGATATCCAATGAATTTTCTAGCTTAAGCTTTAGTTTTGTTAAACCACAATTGTTAAACTGCATCTTCATGGTTAATAAATAATCATCTTCCTGGCCTTTATTATTCCCAAGATTATTTAATTTAAGGTCAGCTACGAGTTCAACCGGTTTTACATGCATGACAGTTTTTTCACGGAGCGACTGGCATCGGACTTCCTCAACTCAAAAGGTGAACTGAATTCGAAGATTGAACTAGTTGTCATTATATTTGGAGGCACTAACTTCCCAATAACGATTGCCGTAGGTGTTCATAATTGAACATGCTCTCCGTGTATCTCAAAGCTATTATATCTCAAGGTTAGATCTCTCAAAGAAGTGGAGCCACGCTGATGTCTGTACGAACGGGCCGGCTCGAACGAGGCGATACTACCCTCGCACAGAAGATCAACGTTAAATGACAGCGTTCGTGCTGTCGAGTTTTGTTGATGAGTGCGAGACCGGAGGTTCGATGATGCAGAAGCATCACTAGGCTATCATGGTGTGGATCACAATGCTGTATTGCTACATTGGCAATGAGAATATGACCACAACTCTTGGATTCTGCTTATGCATTATATCAGGTAGAGTAGTCATTTTGGCATGGCTATACATGAAATAAATAGATGTTTTCTTAATCCTCACTTAAAACCGTGAACACATGTTTACAGCCCGATGAAGGTAAAAGACAACATATTGGATTAGTGTTGGTTAAGGCAACATGTTTAAATGGTTCAAGTATTTTTGATCATATTTGGCATTTCGTAACGATTTGGGGGTAGGGGGAGGCAAACAAACCCGTACGTATAACCTGTGATATAATTTAGACAGTCTACGTCATATGGGCACTTATTATAGACAGTTTATGCTTAAAATCGGTTCAGTACTTTTTGACGTACGGTGGATCTAAAAAAAAACTCTGTATGTTTGACTACATGTGCTAGTGGTTATTTTTTTTTTTATTTATATTTAAGCTGCCAAAATGACTCTGCCCTGCCTGATGGGAAGCATGAGCAGAATCCAAGAGTGGTGGTCAGCATCCTCAATGCGAAAAAGAACAATGCAGCATGGTGACCCACACTATGGCGGCCTGGGGGGAAGGGGGATGGTGAGGGGGATAGGGGGCGTTGGATTGGGGTATGGGCTTCCGGTATCCTCACTCACTCGATGAAACACAGCGTAAGCGCTGTTTCACACCGGTTTTCTGTGAGGCCGTGGTATCACTCCGGTCGAGCCGGCCCATTCATGCCGAAGCGTGGCTCTCCCACGGTTTAAGCAGTCTCCATGTACTGCGCCAAGTGTTGCGGATTGAAATCCCACATGGAACAACACTTTATGACCCGCAAATTGCTTTTCTGAGTCTGGGTGTTCTTTGTGTCCGTTTAATGTATGTTTGTAATGGCCCCTGCGACACAGTATGTATATTCCTAATGCGAGAATAGTGTTAATAAATTGTTTGTATGTTCCACGGTAGTGCTTTAACTACTGAAACTATTTTAATGCATGAAACTATTACCCTCACTTTTAGTTTCGCCGTAGACGGGTAATAACATCCACGAAATGAAGAGTATTTTTGTTCTCTTGTATATTTAAATGTGCTAATCTCTGTAACTAGCAAGATTTAAATAATTCCTTTGTGTTTTGTTATCAGTGTTATTAGTAATGCAATATTACGCTACGACATTTGTAATTTAAGTTAAAAGACAATTCCTGCACTAGAAAAATTCCTGAATTGCGGGGGGCTTAGCAAACAAACACGATATTGACACTAAGAAAACTCAAAATAACAAATTTGGGGTTTCAACCCACAACACTCAACATGGTAAAATCAGCAAAGTTACCAATTAAACCATTAAGCTCTCCATGCAGCCACTTTAAGAGTTTAGTAGCCTGCTTAGAACTGAAATGCGAATGTTAAGATGCATGTGGTGTAACCAGAATGGATAATGTGAAGAACAAGTAATTAATTATTTAAAAAAAAAAGCGACTGCGTATAATTTTGATGTACCGAATGTCACTCTCACGACTCAGACGAATCTATTGACACCACTTACTTTAAAATACGAAAAACCGTTTAAGCTTTACGGCGTGCCAGAGAAAGATACACACATATATATGTACACTCAAAAAACACTATCCTCTTTGACTACATCAGAGGAATGCAATATCACCAGTGAAAAAAAGTTGAAGACCAACAGGTTATCCTGGTTTGGACATGTGATGCACAGAGATGAGCAATATGTAGCAAAGAAACTTGTAAGTATGCAAGTTGACGGATATAAAAGAAGTCAACAGCCAAAGAAAAAAATGATGGACTGTGTGAAAGAGAATATGGGCAAAAAGGGAGTATAGTAGTAGAGAATTAACAAGTGAGAGGGTAATGGATGAAGAAATTCCACTGCACCAACCCCAAATAAAGTTTGGAATAGGGTGGGAGATGTTGATAAGTGAATGCAACACATAACATGCAAGTATAATGAATCATAATTCATAGTTCTCTTTTTTTTTGTATTTAGTCATGATTCATAACTTAATCAAGATAGTATACTATTACTAAGCTATACATCCACTTGTATTTGATAAGATTTTAATGATAAGTACCCGATGACCGAGCTTTGCTTGGTATTATTTTTTTGGTTAATTTGCCAAATATGAATCATAGTGAGATCGATTTATCGCCTCTGAAACCCTGTGTACTAAGTTTCATAAAAAGCCATTGGGGCCGTTCCCGAGATTCAGATTATATATATATACAAGAATTGCTTGTAAAAAGGTATTAGATAACTTGAAAAAAAAAGAAAAAACTTATATATTACCAGCTGTGTATGTTGGTGTTCCCACAGTTGTAGTTGTTCACAACAACAATAGTGGGGCACAGCAAATCTAAAAAAAGGAGCCAATTTACTCCTTATATAATTAGCTATCTGCCATAGAAAGTCCTTTCAAAATCAGTCATGTCGTGCCAGAGATTAGTCGGAATAAACAAACAGAAAAAAATCTTACATATTGATTTTTTGACAAGTATCAAGTCCCATCAAAATTGGTTTATCCGTTTCAGAGATTGATAAAGCAGATCATAACCAAACAGAGAAGCAATATTTTGAATAGCAGATATTTTAATGTAATTTTCATTAATTGTACTTTCATATGCTTTTAATCAAAAGCCAAAGAATATTAGATATAATAAATGTATTTAAAATTCATATGATGTACCTTAATAAGGTGAATGGTAATGTCATTGTTCTAACATTAAATGTCTTCCACAATATGTGATCATTACAAATGAAGAGTACTTAACACAAAAATGTAGGTATTATATTTCTTTAAATTGATGTTACTACCGTTTCATTATTTTTCAGTTTTAAAAAAACTATGAATTTTGAAAAAACAGTAAAGTTATTGTGTTTTTGGAGCTATGTTTTGTTGTTTCTGCTAACCAAGATTCTTTTTTTTTGTTATTAGTATGAGCTTGCCAATTAAAATAACTAGAGTTACCACCATTTCATAACCGTTCAGTTTTGAAAAAAACAGTAAAGTTATTGTGTTTTTGAAGCTATGTTTTGTTGTTTCTGCTAACCAAGATTCTTTTTTTTGTTATATGTATGGGCCTGTAATTTAATTGACTAGAGTTACAACCACTCCATTACTGTTCACTTTTGAAAAAAACGAGTAAAAGTTGTTGTTTTTGGAACTATGCTTTGTTCTTTCTTCTAACCCTGAACACACTGACACATGTTTTTATAGATAGTTTTAATCAAAATCAAATGACGATATCATGATTAAGTTATGTGAACTATTAATGCACAAAGAATGGCTTTATTACTAAAAGCTATTCCAAGTAAACTTATCAATACACAATTTCCTTTTTCAATCAACCCAACCATAGAGAATAAATAATTATCCTGCCCCACCATAAAAAGGTCTCATAAAAGTTCTAATTTGATATTTTAATTTGAGCATTCTTATAAGTTTCCAATTTATTTTTCTTATTACACTTTATTTAAATTTAAATGAATCCATACATGCTTTTAAATACTTATATTTATAGGTCTTTATGTTAAAATATATTTTTTCTTTCTCATTACGAATATACATCCTGTGTCATGGGGGACTTTACAAACATAAGAAATGGACACAAAGTACACCCGAAATCAGAACAACAATTGTTCACTATTTAAGAATATATTTAAGTCAAATCAAAAATATTATGAATTTGAATGTATTTATGTCATGATTATACAAGGAATGACATTACTAAATTAAAATTTAAAACAATGAAAATCAACACAACAAGTAGCGGATAACACACTATTCAAAGATTAGCTCATCAAGGTTTTGTTCATAATTACGTACAAATTATGAATTGTTTTATTGTTATAAAAATTCTTTCAGTGTACCAATTAAATTGTTAATGTTATAGTTAAAAAAACAAACAGATTATAAACCATAGAGGAATATGAAGGTTGATAGTAGAATAAAATAAAAAAGTAAACAGGTAAAATCATTGTTGATCCAGTTTGCAAACTTTTTAATTATTTACAGTTTCTATCTATTAAAACAAGACAAAAGATTTCTTTGTTTCAATTTCGGTATATAATACTATAATTTCTGTATTACTGTTTCTGTACAGTAATTCATAAAGAATGTAGGTATAACTGATAAAAATATGCCTTTAAAATAACATCAGTCAATGTTATTGCCATTAAATTACTATAATTTAGGTATGTATAGTCCATTCGCTCAGATGCGGTCATCTTAATCGTGCCGCCGTCTCACATCGCCATAATGGCCCCCCTGCGAGTACACCCACAAGCAAGCATGATTTTTCAGTTAACACCATTGTATGAATTAATATATTCGTATTTCACAACAATAATCACTATTGTGTGCGGGTGCACCTACACTATCTAAACGAATGCACTATACCAATATAATCAAACAATACAAAAATTATATTTACCTCTATACTCCTTGTGGCGAATTCCACACCTATTGTCGATTTTGACTCTAAGTTAAATTCATTTCTAGTGAAACGTGACAGCAGACTACTTTTACCGACCCCTGAATCACCTATTAGCACCACTGTAACAAAGGAACGACACTTAGCATGACACAAAACAAAACAATAATTATTTTCTAACTTTTATTCGGTAAAAATGTAACATTTAACGGTTAGATCACGACTATATTGGAAGGTGACTCACGGAAAACCTCAAATTTACGAGAAATCGATTGATATGACTCAATCAGCTGATGTTAGAGAACTCTATTGTTACATAGTTAACTGAAAGTATTTATCATTAATATATACTCTTACACCTAATAGACATTAAAACTAAGAAGTTATTATTCAAAACGATGCGAAAAATCTAATCTATCACTTTTTCCTACGTCATTAGGAGATGAAACAATGGTTTTGAATGTTGCATATCCATTCAGATATCATAATGTAAACAATAATAGCAAAAGGGTTTATACGAAGTTTATAATGAAATTTACGCTACCTTTGAACAAATAGTCGTATTCGTCCTCTCTTGTGCCCATTTTGATTTATCTAGAGCTCTCTTCTAATCGACGTCAAAATCGGTCAACTATAAAACGTCAAGATGAAACTTAAACAAAAAATAACTGGAGACACAATTATCACAGTTTTTTCAAACACTGCACAGTTTCCAGAACTTAATTTTTGAACAGAGATTAATTAGATTTACACTGGTTTCAAACTAATAAAATCCTAAATTATCATACAGACAAAATGGCGGATTGTTTTACGCCCCTCTAGGGTGCGTTCGAAACAAATGCTTGATAATTTCAAGTTTCTTAAAAAAAAGCATTAACTTCACGTTATCTTTTTTTTTACTCTCTTTGTGAGAAATTTGTTTAAGTAAGAATTCTAAATAAGAAATATATTAAATTACAACTCATAAAAGATAATTATTTCAGAATATTTAAAATTAAATTACTAACTAGCCTAGTTTGTAAATAAGAATCTTAACTGATCTTCAAATTTTAATATAGTTCATCTATAATGAATAATTTTTTGCTTAGTTTATTAGATATATCTCGTAAAGTCAGAATTAATTCTACATTATTATAGTTTTTGAACACACCTTGATATCGCCGTCGTGAACAAACATGACGTTTGCTGACAACATTCTGGTTGCGTTCATAAAAAGGAAACAATAATACTATTACACGACTTCCATATTATTTATTCATTTCATAACACTAAAGATATACTACAGAACATTCAAAATTATCTCGACTAAGCCGTTGCGGCTACGGCTTCACCTTCATCATCACTGTCTTCTTGGACTTCCTTTGATAGTGTTTTACTGACATGTACAAATGGATCAATTTTAAGTTTCTCAGGTGAAGGCGGGCTTACTATTAAACATCTGGAAATTAAAATGATCAATTAATGATTTCTCTATATTTCTAATACATTATGTATCTTATAAGACTTCCACTTGGTTGTCTTACAAGAGATCATCAGCAGTCTACCGCTGTACAAATATCTTTAGAAAAGAGGTTTTAGACTACGCGCGGGTGCGGGTATGCTCTTGCTTATACCTACAACGGGTAGTACAAGTATTATATAACTCCTTTTATGGACTACCACAGGAAGAGTGTTGTATTACGACATTTACGAGACACATTTTACCCATACCAGACAAGAGATTACCCGTGTTTCATTGCGCTCATCATACTGATAAGCGGTCGGGCTCGAGCAACTTATTTTTGTGTGCATGAGCAGAATCCAAAAGTGGTGACCAACCTTGATGCAAATAAAGACAATGCAACATGGTGACCTACACACTTGCGGCCTGGTAAGATGCTTTTTCAGGCCCTGCTTGAAGCACCCGGGATCATAATGGGAAGGAAACACGTGCGAGGAAGGAAGGACCGAAACGATGAGTACGAGAACGATTGTCTACCACTCTGAAGCGGTGACTCCCAAGGCCGGCACGTATTGTCCTGTAGAGGAAGGGCTCTTCAGAACACTCCATGGTAAAGGCGTTAGAGGATTGCCAAGGAGGCGATTTCTGTACGCAACTGCAGAGGCTCAAGGCGAACTTACCCAATATTTGGCCAATAGAAAGTGACATTAAGTCTGTTCTACAAAATATTCTGTTAATAAGATTAAAAAATAAGTAATAATACTTGCCTTGTAATAAAGAGTCCATCACGTTTGGGCCGTGCTGACTGTATGTCCTTTAAAAGAGCATCTATATTCTCAGCCACAAGTTTTGGTTCCATATTTAACTAGAAATGGAATAGTTTAATAAATAAATAATATTCACATTAGACAAATGACACACAGGTCATAGCTTGGGCTTTATAAAAACAAAAAGTGTGTACGTATTTACAACCTACATAAATTTTTTAAGTGACTTGTTTTATGTTTATGTATGTACCTGTGTGACAACTCAGCCTGATGGAAAGCATTACCAGAATATAAGAGTGATGGCCACCATACTCATTTCGAATGCAGACAATGCAAGAATGCAGCATGGTAACCCTCACTATAGCGACCTATTGAGATATTTCTGCATCATTGGGCCTCCAGTCTCACACTCACCAAAAAAACACCACAGCACAAGTGCTACCATTTCATGTTGATCTCCTGTGAGACGCTAGTACCCCTGATCGAGACGGCCCAATCGTGCTGAAAACAATGTGGCTCTGTTCCCTGGTTAACTCGTCTACTCCTTTGTGAATATAGTCGTGAGTGTGTGTCAAGGTACTGAACAAGGATTGTCAATAATCAACATTCTGTTTTTCTTATTATTACTTAAATCACGAAGCTCACGAGACTATCATCACATCACATTAACAGCCTTTAGCAGTCCACAGCTGGGTAAGTTTGCTTATCTTTGCAGCAGCGTCTTGCGTAGTTTCTCCTTTAGTCACCTCTTACAACACTCAATGGATGAACAGGGATGGTGACATTCCATATAAATCTTTCCCCAAACTGACAAGAATACCAAGACTATACAGTAACATTTTACGTACCCTTCCAACAGGTATCTCAACAAAGCCATGATTCGGCTGATGTTCATCCTTTTTAACTCTGAACTGCACGCCACCAGAGAACTTCCTCACTGTATCCTTAAGATCAGTGCTGAGGGTGTGAGTTTTTAAGCTAGGGAACCTCCTCTTCATCAATCCCCGGATGGGTACCAGGTCAGTGAGAATGTTGGGGTGTGCTACTATATAATCGTAATCTCCTAACTTGATTTGACCATCCTGTAAAATAAAATTAACATACGAAGATGTAGTCTTGTCAGGTGAACCATATTTATTCTACTAATATAAAAAATAGGTAAGTTTATGGATGTGTATGTATGTTCGTTAGTACGTAAAAACCACTGAACGAATTTAGATGCGACTTTACAGAATACATCAGAATCACCCATATTTATTGCGATAACCAACATAGACGTGAGCCAAGCCCCAGGCAAAAGCTAGTAATTAGTTAAGGTATTGTTTGTAATTATTTTGTATTAGTTTCCCGCGTTACCCGTTGCGTATATGCCGGTTATTGCGTTATACACAATTTTTTCCGTGCGAAAAATACCTCGGATACCACTTCCTGGTGGCATGTCGGACTCGAACGGGCTAGAAGCCGGGGAACCAGGTGCACCCTAAAAAGCAAGATTCTGGAACCCCAACGTACCTCGGGCCACCTACATTTGTAGATGGCCTCCTCCCGGGTTAATGCGGTACCCTATGTTATGTTGCTGATGATCATGTTTTCCATTAGTGAAGGAATTTTCAAAATTGGTTAAGTAATGTATTCTTATATCGTCATCCCTGGAGAGCTAACTAGCTAGCTACAATTTTTGACATAGCTAGTAAGTGTTTATGTTTTTTATGCATGCCAACTAACATGCTAAATGCATGTCAATCTTTTTCCTCCTGCCACACTCTATTACAAATTCTGCACCATGGGTATGGCATTTGGCATTCACACCACCCCCAAAATATTTGATATTTTAACCACCTCTCATTATTCATAAAAAATGTGAGGTGGTAAGCAGTATTAGTCTTTTTCTGTCCTGAAACTCCCCCAAAAATTTAACCTGGCTACACCCGTTATTTGCGCTGTATTTTTGTTATTAAGACCTATCTATCAAACTAGTCTAGATCTAGATTGTCAGAAAGACTTATCAGATGAAAATGAAAATAAATTAAATATTAAAATAACAGTATGAAAATAGTATTTTGCTAGGAACATACCTGAATTTTTTTAATAAGGTCAGTACCACCAGCTACTGTAGCTCCTGCATCAGATGCTTCTTTTATCAACTCAGAGGTCTTACAGAATGCGAGGATAGTGCGCTCTTCGTCACGTGGGAATATATTAGGAAGTAGAGACAGGCGGGTGAAGCTGTCCAAGTAACGGTTCTGTAACATTAAGAAATAATCTGTTTATTCCCAAGCTTTGTTCTCAAACATAAATAAAAAATATGAGCATTCTCATCTCAATAGAAACTTTGACTTTACTTTATGTAAAGCTATATTCACAAAGAAATAAAAGAGACATAGGTTTTTCTAAAACATTATAGTAATAAAACCCATTCATTCGGAACTACAATGCGTTTCAAATACAAACAGGATTGGAAATCCTACAAGCACCATCATGACCAGTATTTGTCAACAGCTTCAGATAAAAAAATGGGCCACTGGTATCCTTACTCACTTGATGAAAATTCAAAAACTCGGTTTTGGTCCTTTCAGATATGTAAACCCCATTGTAGTCATTTTAGCTAATATCCAATAAGCATTTGTTACACTAACATCATTGAGGAGTCACTGCGGGCTTAGCAATGCGAGAGAGTATCTTTGCTTCATTAGATAGGCGACAACAGAATCATTTGAGAGATTCTTATATCTCATGGGCTTACCCCCACTGTTTCCATTAGAATTTCCCTGTCCCTACTGTTCTTGACACATTCATAATAACAATAACTATGATATAACAGAAACTGGCCTTGGATAGAAAGAAGTGGCTTGTTATATAGGAGGCTTTTGCCCAGCAGTAGGACACAAAAGGCTCAAAAAAAAAGTTATCAAATTGATACAAAACCTTTTTTGCAGCCTCCATGTTAAAGTCAATCTGGGCATAGACTAGAGCATCAGGTACATTATACATGGAAGGATGGTGTGTCTGCCTGTGAGCCTCTACTGCCTGCTCAGCGGTGTAAACAACCCAACGGTAGTACTTAAGTGGGTACACATCGTCATTACATGCAGGCTTGAAGGTGTCATCCATGTGTTTACTTAAAGTTGTTTTTATAACTCTGGAAATAGATATTATTTTCTGAATTAATAAATGATAGTATGAAAAAATTCTACTACTTTGTAATTTTTATTAGACCTTTGTGATTTCATCACATAGCTATAAAACGATGTCGTTTTCACTGTCTGTTCGATCTTTTAAAGTACATGATGGATTTCAATGCAGTTTTCAGCAATAGAGTGATTCAAGAGGAAGGTTTATATGAATAGGTAGTTGAAACCTAGAACTGTAGATAATACAGTGGGGTGAAGCTAGAATGTTGATAAAAAAGGAAATACAGAGGGTTGGTAAAGAACATGATTATGGTTGACCAGTTGTTTGAGTAATTAGTGACCTTGTTTATACAATTCCCATCCAGCACAATCAATAGTGTGATGAAAATGATCCATCAGTCTATGTCATTGTGTACTTAATCTATACTATTTGTGTATTAGCTGATGCCCACTGTTATTCTAGTGGCCTATGTTATTCTGATATAAAAGATATATTACTGGTAAGTTTAATGCAAATGTGTACAGTAGTTTTAGGGTGAAAGAATAAGAAATATCAAACATCCTCACAAACTTTTGCCTTTACAATATTAGTAGGATAGTAGGATTACAGTATGCTGAATCTTATTTCAATGACATCTTTTTGTACATTTTTTTGATTTTTGTTATTATTTACTGTAATAGTGTAGTATCATGTTAAGTGTTCCAGAACTTTTGTTAATTTATTATGTTGCAATTCGTGAAAACCTGTAATAGGCTTCATGTTGCATATCAAAGTAACCATATTCCTTTTTGTTGCTGTTGGTTTTTCAAACCAAAATAAATAAAATAAAATTTAAAAATTATAAGTATGTTTATAAGCAGTCTGGTTACCATAGCACTGAATTAGACTGGTTTATGATCAGATCTTCATGTATTGTCATACACATTCTTATTAACAGTGGGCCGACAGTCTGTTTATGATTGTAATCTGACTTAGTAAAGACTTACTTATCTTTTCCTCTTTGGTTGTGTGGAATAAAACCTACTTTAGTGACTTCAACCTTTACTTTTTTAGCGCGAGCCTTTGCTCTGGTACCCTTACGAGCCGCGTAAGACACAGGGGCAGTGTACAAAGTTCTCTGGAATGAATAAGGTTATTTAATAAGTTTAGATATTATTTGAAACTAAATTTCATGTATAAAGGAAAGGAAATTCTTTTATTAAATATAATAATACCTTTAATAGTACTGTGTTACTTACCAAATTCGTAGTGTTACATTTGTGAAACGTTAAAGTACTGTTGAATAGGGAACCTGAAAATGAATTCATGAAATTATATTAAATCGTGTATTTATAATCAATTTATACGATTCTAATGATTCCCTGATACTTACGGAACAGAGTTCCAGCCATAATTCTAACTTAGGCGTTTAGAAGTTTCGGTTTAATATAAATTGCAATGTTTTGACACTGAGTGTGTATTTGAGGTTAACTGTCAATCAAGTATAAACATTTGACAGTTTACTTTATAAATTAATTCGTTCGGAAATATTACTAATTCAATAAAAAGAATGTTATACAATGGGCAATCTAGCAGTAGTATAGTAGATAGAGTAGGTCGCCTAATGGACGCCACAATTGAATAGTTGACCTTTGAAGTCTCTCAAGAATTAAGGAAATACATCTTCTGTTGCAACACTAATATAGATTTATTATAAAGTATACAATCACATTATTTAGTCGGAGAAGAATTCAGAATCGAATTGCATGAAATTGCACTGGAAAACCGATTGCTCTCTCTATTGCCCTTTGGGTGACTTTGAACCTTCCTATGTGGCCTATTGTGAGTGACCACATTTCTGTGCCGTAAATTATCACTGGTAACACACACTGCTGCGTTGGTCAATAATTTTTGTCCCGATTCTATTTAATGTAATGCGCGGCTACACTCGCTACTATTAATATAGACGCGTGAATGTTATACCAGTCGTCAATAAACCATCTTTACATCCAGTTTATACTGACTGAGTCTCTCTGCAGTTATTGTTGAACCTTTACAATCGCGGTTATCATCGCGGGCAAAGCTAGTCTAAAAAAAGTAGCCTAAGTGACTCTTTATTACATCAGCTATCTGCCAGTAAAACTAGTCATTGAGGAGGAGCGGGCGTCATGTCCATCCAACACAAAGGGAGGATCCTCCGGCCAGGCGAGGTGATCATGTCTGGCGGGCTACTACCCAACGGTTGATGTTGGGAAGTTGTATATATGTTAGTCAGCGCGAAATACTTCTATTGCGCGATGCAGGATTGGTAGTTTCTTCGTTTTCTTCGTTACCCCGTAGTTCATCGTATCTGCGGTAGATGGCGCTGTAGTATTTGTTTGATGTTGCACTGTTTGTGGAATTCGTCACATCATAATTGGTCCAGCCGTTTCAAAGAC
Organism: Hyphantria cunea; assembly: GCA_003709505.1. Taxonomy (NCBI): domain Eukaryota; kingdom Metazoa; phylum Arthropoda; class Insecta; order Lepidoptera; family Erebidae; genus Hyphantria; species Hyphantria cunea. The sequence continues at coordinate 29,718 of PKRV01000625.1, forward strand.
TAGCCGGAATAAACAGACAGACGGCAAAAATTATAAAAACACAAACACTCCAACTTTATTTATTTGCATAGATGTAAAGAAGATCACTACTACCTTTCATGAACACGCGAGTAGTGAACTGATAAACCTACAATACTTTTTTTAGGGAATAGGGATCAAACTAATAGTTAGTGATTACTGCCGCCCATAGACCGCAACACCGGAGGCGTCACAATTGCATTGCCGGCCTTTGAGAGAGAGGATGGGAGGAGGGATTGAGGTATAGGCCTCCGGTACCCTCACTCACTCGGTGAAACACACCGGTTTTCTGTAAGGCTATGGTATCACTCCAGTTGAGGCGGCCTATTCGTGCCGAAGCGTGCTTTTTCGGACACCGGCTTGTTCAGGAGGTTGGAAGTCACAAAATCTACGTGTGAGATCATTCATGATAACTCTCAAAATCAGTTTATACATATACATGACTCATAAAGGAGATGGATCTCTAGTTCTTCAACAGAATATATAACCCTTTTTAAAAAAAAGCCCTAGTACACTTTTGAGCCATGCCTGATGTGGCTTTCCAATGAGTATAATGGAAATATATATTTTCTGTAGGAACCATGCTAATCTCGCTGACCTGCAGGTTGACATCCGGCATGTCGACGCTATAGTCTCAGGCTAATTTAGCCCTTGAATCTGACGGTATGTCGTTGACATTATTCAGCCTTACCATACGGCAGCAGCAGTTATATACATAACTAACTGCTCAAAGAAGCTCGTCATCTCCCTCAGAAGCTTGAATGTTGGTATTTAAATTCTGCCATCACCGTTCTTCAGCCTCGCAAGCTATCTTTACCCAACAGACAGACTCCTTGCGAATATCTTAGTACATTGGTTTCGGCATAAATTTTTTCTCTGATACAGAGACCTACCTGTTGTTGCCTTACTTCTATGGGCTTCAGAGTGCGGTGAGAGAATCTCTTAGTTCTTTTTCAGCGATCTGACCGTATGGACTGATTGTGCTAAATGATAATATGTAATATACATTCAGTACTAAATGATAATCTCTTTACTAAAATTATCTCGTGGACTTTCTTATAAGATTCGGTTGTATTAGGTCTTCTAGGTTTTTAAGTTGTAACCAATTTTAAGATCTAAGTTAGTTCATAAAATAGGGCTTGGTAAGGCTACTTGTTTATTAGAAAGTTGTAAGACTAATGTAAGTGTATATCAACGGAAATCAGTTTTTAGTTGCAGTACAGTTTAATGTATATAAAGGGTTAAATAGATTTTGTTATACAGGTTGTCAATCAGTTATCGCTGTGTGATTGCTGATATTTCACAAAAAAACAAACAAATTAAAAATACAACACTGTACCTACATTTGATAGCAGGGATTAATAAAAACACAGTGCTTAAGAAATATTAGCAAAAACTAGTTTTTAAGTAAAGTTTGTAATTCCAGTGGTAACAAGATTCTATAATTTGAAATAAAGCACGTTTTTTACTTTTAAACAGATTTTACATTCCCTAAAATTTGAGCTTCAAAATTTTAACCCATCATGTTATTAGTATTCTGTGATAAAGGATTCTAATAAATACTCTTTGTCTTTACTATCACTATCTGTTTGACAAGTAGGCACAAGCACAAGCATTTTCAAAACATTCGTTTGTGAATGAGAGTCGGTATTAGACGTTACGAATTGGTTCCTTGTTTGTATTAGTTTTTATAACAGTAAAATGTATTAAGTCAATATAATACATAAGTTTAGTGATTAAATAATTAGAAAATAAAATCATGGAGAGACTAAACATTACTCTATTATTTGTATCACTGTGTGTTTTACTGTGGGGTGTGGCCGGCCAGTATGAATGGCAAATACGAGATGCTTTTGATGAGATACGTGGTAAAGTTGACAAGATTAATGCCGATAACTGCATCATCACACATTTAGATGATTTGTACTTACCCGAGGACTCGGTTTCCCACCACCCTGATGTGAAGGAAATCAACATAAACCCTGTGTTTCCGAATCGTACAGCTATGCTGCATTTACACAACATGGCAATGAATCGAGCCTTTTTTTGGAGTTATATCCTCCAATCGAGATTTATTCGACCGGCTATTAACGATACCTACGATCCGGGTATGATGTATTACTTCCTTTCGTCTGTAGCTGATGTGTCAGCTAATCCGTACATTAACGCCAGTTCGATATATTTTTCGCCGAATATGTCTTACACTTCTTCTTACCGAGGCTTCTTCAATAAAACATTCCCTAGATTTGCACCTAGAGCTTTCAGAGCTGATGATTTCAATGACCCAGTGCACTTGCAGAAGATATCTACTCTAAACACATTCCATGTAGAAGATCTTGGTGCTTTCGACCCAGAGAGCTTGTCAAAGGACTATACATCAGAGTTCTATAGGATTAATGAATGGTATAAGAAATGGTTGCCTGACCGAGTGGCTAAGCGTCATGACACAAAGACAACTTATCAAGTGGAGATCAGATATGCTAATAATACAAATGAGACATTCACATTCCATGGACCTCCTGGAAATGACGAAGTAAGTAAATGTTATGCCCACTTTAAATATTTTAGTGTCATTAAAAAAAAAACATTCCAAAAGAGAATGTTAACTTTTTTATCTTTGAAATTGGTGGCAAATGTAGCTATACAAAGCCAAATTAAAAAAAAACTTTCAACTGATACTTTTATTCGATTATAATACATACCCATAGCAATGTAAGCTGTTTTATCATTTTTTTTAAAATAATGTGAGGCACAGGAAACTGATAAAGTTTATCAAAGCTTATCAGTATTGTATTGTAAGCAAATTAATTGTTATAATTATTTAACTATTGAACTTGTGGTTATTCAGATGATAAAATGATTTATTATGGTTTTGAAGTTTAGTTTTTATTGTTATTAATCTGCAGAATGTTGACATGGATAATGTTTATATTTAATATTACTTTATGAAGGTCCTTTTTCAATTTTATATAAGTATTTAAAAGGAATATATTTCTACATTAGTGAGTGCTGTTTTTATAAACTAAATAATATTTAAAATGAACAAACTCAATTATAGATAGATACATCGAAAGAAAACTCTTTATTTGCACACTATATTATTATAAATATATATATACAGTTAGAAGGGAGTACATAAAATATGAGACGGAGTGTACAAAGGGCGGCCTTATTGCCTAAAGCAATCCCTTCCAGGCAACCTTACCATTATAATTTATCCCAATTAAAGTGGGATTGCTTACAGTTAAAACTTAAATTGAACGGGAATATGTTGTGTGTACAAAACCTTGGATACTTATTATTATGGATGGTTAAATGAAGTAGTTTTTAACTTCCTTAATTCTTATTCCTATATTATATCAAGATTATTATTTATGTCTGTAATGTAATGGATTATGAACACGAAGTATGATCTTCATGGGTGTTGAAAGAGGTGAATAAGGGAGCAATCTGTATTAGACAACAGCAATGCGAAGAGAACAAAAACTCAAAACTAAACCTATTTTCCATCTGGCTAGAGCAGCATAACAGGCCAAAATCCATTTATTAAAGAGAGGCCTAGACTGTTACCTTGTTTTGATGTGATGTTAATAACAGATAGTAAGGGTCATCATCTAATGAAATGAAAAAAAATGATAAATAGGGTTTGTAAATGTAATTAAAAAGTACATTGCAAGATTTTTTTACCTGTGGGAGAGCCACATTTTGGCATGAATGGGCCGGCTAGACCCTAGTGATACCACGGTCTCACAGAAAACTGGTGTGAAACAGTTTTTCACCGGGTAAGTGGCAATATTGGAGGCCTATACCTCAACCCCTTCCTCCGTCTCCATCCTCCTCCCCATCCCTGTCCCCATCCTCCTCCCCTTAAAGGCCGGCAATGCACTTGTGATGCCTCTGGTGTTGCAGATGTCCATGGGCGGCGGTAATCGTTTACCATCAGGCGATACGTCTGACCGTTTTACTGTGATTCCATAAAAAAAAATTTAATAGTGAGTTACACCTCTTTAGCCCAGGTAATCAAACACAGTATTAATTCGACATAGAGCATTTCAGGAGACTTTATAAACCTATATGGAATGAAACAGAACATTCAGGCTTGGAACACGAAACCGTTCAATACAAAAAATGTTGTCCTACATGGGTGTTCAAAAGCATTCAAGTTGTATCAAAAAAGATCTTCTATCACATCAATTCTCACATTGCATTTCAAAAGAAGGAGTTTGCTAATATTACTCAGAATTGATATTTATAGCTATCTTCATACCGTACGTATTGTATTGTAGAAAACTTTTAACAATGCAATGCAATGTTATGATAGTACATTGTCTTTTGTTACCCAAGCCCAACAGGTTGACCTGAGAACTTGAGAAGGTAAGCAAACATTAGGGTATCAAGTAGGTATATACATGGCAATGCACGATTATCAAGTAAAGGGTATGTGTCTACCAGTGACCTATTCGCATCTTATGTAACGACTAGGCTTATTAATTGCCAACATATTGGCCATCCACTGCTGGACGAAGGTCTCCTGCAAAGAAGCGCCGACTATCTTAATCTTGGGCATTCCGCATCCACCCGCTGTCGGGAACTTTTTTTTATATTGTCCATTGTGTCGCAGGCCTTCCTACATTACGTTTCGCCTCCAGCCACCACCGGTTTGTCTGGAGTCATGATTAGCCTATTTTCACTGAAGTTGAACATGCTGATTGACCGTTCGATGTCGGTTATTCTTATTTTCTGTTAAATAAGTCGGATAAAAGCCGTAACTACGACTTTTATCCAAAAAGGACACACCTAGCATCGTAACTTGAGCTATTTTGTAGACCAATCTAATGGTTAGTTACATATCTCGCTACGAACGTCATCATGAGCTTAGCAATTAGATAATTTATTTAATAAACAAATGTACAGCATTTCAATATGCCTTAATTCGTCAAAAAAAATAGCGTGTGATTTCCTAACTTATTGTTATTTATTTTATTTGATAGGGGACAAACGAGAAGTCGTATTGCTTGACGGTAAGCGATTACCGACGCTTATGTACACCCGCAACACCACAAAGTGGTGTCACAAGTTTGTTGCCTACCTTTGGTGGAGTGCTTGGGGGTTTCAGAAAATCATAGATTATTTTATTTGTTTATTACGAGTAAGGCTGGGGTTTTCAAACTTATTTTTATAAATAGATATTTTTTGCCCCTAACAATGTGTACCATGACAGTACTGGTGACTATTAAAAAGACTATGACTTTCAAAAAGAGTGGCCAGTTGATGAGTTTCTTCCATTCTTCTCATAAGGCTCTACGCACTTGGCAACTGGAAGTTATAGATCGACACAAGCGGGCGATAGATTGTTTTCATCTAATTTACCTTGACAATCCAGTATATGCTGTAGCCACTGTTTGTATCGATCTATGATTTCAACTGTAGCTTCAATTTAACGTTCATAAATGTCACTTAGTGTTTTAATTGGATAAATGATTTTGAATTTGATAATGATTAGTTAATTGAGGCGTCAAATTGAGAACCATCTTCTATTCGCATTTTTTATTGATAACATTTTTTCTACGCTTTTCTTGGTAACTTTATGAATGCTTTCGTTAAAAAAAGGGGAAAAAAATCGTAACAAAAACATGAGGAAACGTAAGCTTTTTCGTCATCCAGGCTTTTATCTCGAACTAGGTGAGCCCCGCGATGTTACCAATACAACAATAATCGCGGTTAAGGCCGTAAACTTCTCCTGGTTCTAAACTACTTGCCCACCAATTTTCAGCCAAATCGGTTCAGCCGTTCTTCAGTTATAAATAGTATCACTAACACACTTTCTTTTATATATATAGATTATTTGGGGTTGGCTTTTAAGTATATATGGCTGAACTTAAATTTTTACGCTAGCCAAGGAACTGCTATCAAACGTCCACAATATACTCGGCGATATTGAAATTCTGTAGAAAGATTGTTGTCGATCTTTTCGGTAGTTAGAACCCTAATAATTACCAAAGAAATTTGTGGATTTTAGCGAATAAACGCGCGTGGTGCTAGATACTTTTTTAGCCTACTGCTTGTTCTTTTCTAATTTTAATAATAGAGTTTCTTTTTCTATAAATCTTTTTAGCGTATAATTTTCTTTTCTTACAGATCCCCGGTCCCGTCAATTGGACGCGGCCATACTTTGACTGTGGAAGACTAAACAAGTGGCTCGTAGCAGCTGTATCTCCCGTTGCCGATATATACCCGCGTCACACTCAATTCAGACATATTGAATATCCTACGTAAGTACTTACTTCGATTGCATGTACAGTAGAAACCCTTCCTTCGAAGGTTTTCCTATTGATCTTAGGAGTAACTAAAATATTACTAAATATTTTATATTCTTCCTTTTTGTTAGGCTTCCTGTAAATATATTTATTGAATTAGGTGGTTTTTTCACTATTTAAACATACAGACGGTCACCTCACAACATACTGACTGCCTCGTTGGTTTAACGGTTGTCGTATACGACTTCCGACCAAGAGATCTCGGGTTTGACCCCCGGGTCGGGCCAAAGTGTTGTTGGTTTTTTCTTAAAAGAAAATCTTATTAAGCGGCCCGGAGTATAGAAGTCTAGAGGTGTGGCCTCGGAGATCTCGTTACGCCGTCTGCCCCGGTTGTTATGAACATCTATGACAATCATTATTGGGGAGTCGGTGCCCATAAGTATACTGGCAACTAGTTAAACATTCGAATTCAGTTCGCACTTACGATTGCGGAGATCCGATGCCAGTCACTACAAGGAAAAACGTACCATACGTCACATAATACATCGATTTTATCGCTCACCAAATGTGTCGGTACCACCAGTTTTTATCGATTTACTCCAATCACCGTGAATTTTCGTGGAGGGATCAACACATTTCTGACTTTGAAAGTATTTATTGGCATCGGTATCGCATACACATATAATTGAAACTAAGTGATTATTCACTAAGTGTCAAGTATATTTACGTATTTAGTACTACTACAAACCTTCAAAGTAATATCGTTCGAAAAACGAAGAAAATCACGGTACCTAAGTTACCTTTTCTGTATACACTAATACATAATTTTGTCGATTGCCCTCAATTATTATCTGGTATACAATTTAATGGCCCTCGTAAATACCCCCGAAACCCTGTCCATTTACTGAACCCACTTTCACGTAAAACAGTCCGCGGTTTCAACTCTCCATTACCCAGACTAAGTAGATTTTATAATAAGTTCCGACAAACAAATCGATATGCTTAGCACCAGCGTCTATGAATTTAAGAGCTAAGTTCACAACAGAACTAATTACACTTAGCAACAAGTTCAATTAAACTAATTATTAATAATAAAATAGAACAATTAAATTAAAACAATTATATTACTATTTGGCTTGGTTTTCCTTTTTTGTTGTTTTTTAAATATTATTATTTTCCGTAAACTGGTTACCAATCTTAACGAAGTTTACCCAGTATACCTATTGTTTATATACGATACGATATATGAAGTATACCTATTCTTTCGCATCTATTATACTAGAATCTGAATGTTTTCAATAAATGTTGTGTTTGCCGATTGATGTTGTACACCTGGGTATATTTAATGTATTATGCATGTATTATTCTTAAGTAATGTGTAACTGTAAATTGTGGGTAAACCTGTAAATAAATAAATAAATAAAAGTGTCAAGTGACCCATCAACTCGTTAGCCTTGCCATAAACAAAGAAAGCTTAAAGTAAAACCTTCCCCCTATTTTGAAGTCGGTTCAAAAATATAAGTGATTATTAATGTGGGTTTGTTTGTTTGTCCATCAGGTACACGGCAGCTGTTGTTATGGAGATGGACTATGATAGGATAGACATAAACCAATGTCCACCCAGTTTGGGTAATGATCGACCTAATAAATTCGCTTCGACCGCACGCTGCAAAGAAACCACAGAGGTTAGTATTTATTTCTTGAATTAGAACACAAGGGTTAATAAAACTCCTAAAGGCATGCATAAGAACAATTTACTCCTAGCCAATTTCAGCCACGGCGGCTAGTTTTAACGGAGACCAGACTGCCTACAGGTAATATTATAGTGCACAAGTGGGTGGACACTGGTGCACTCCTTGTTCCGTCACTTGCACATTCCTATGGAAACTTTCTCTCTTATATATACAAGATAGATTATATCTTGATACCATACGAAGATCGTCGGGCACTAATTCATGACAAGTTCACATTATTATTGTTATTACGTATTTTGCTGACGCGGTGGTAATCGATTTGGGTCTCCGGCCCGTTGAGGTCACAAGAGCCAGGAGTATGTAGTATTTCCAATAAAATCACCCTATCAGCCGAGCCCAGGCGCCCTACTCCGGGATGAACCATGCAATTTCTGGTCCACTACAGCACAGTACAGCTGACAAACCATCTATTGTCTTGTATTAGTCAGTGCTGGTTTTCTGCCATCGACACTGCATTACATAACGAAACGTAAGCCACGTTTAGTTTCTTCCTTTCAATCCATATTAATATTATTAATTGGAAAGTAACTTTGTCTGGCTTCACGGCTAAACCTCCGCACATATTAAAAAAGTATTGTAATGAAGATACTTTTGATTCTTGAGCAAGGACATAAGCTACTCTTTACCGTAATAGCCGACAGATACGCGAGCCGAGCCGCGTGAAAAAGCTAGTATTCATTGTAAGTGTTTTTGTTCTAGTGTGAACCTCTCCACGGGTGGGGTTTCCGTCGCGGCGGCTACCAGTGTCGTTGTGCGCCCGGCTTTAGGTTGCCGAGCATTGTACGCCGGCCGTACCTCGGCGAGATCATAGAGCGGGCCACCTCCGACCAGTATTATAATAACTTCGATTGTAAGAAGATTGGCTGTAAGTAGCTGAAAAATATATTTTACGTGAATTTTGACAACCCTATTTCGATCTATAAAGAATTCCTATTCACAGTTTGTCAAAATACAAGGAATGCTAGACATTGTAATATTATGAAGGAGATTTTCTTGAAGGGGTTTTCGAAAACAGTCTGCTTTAGGGCGAATACAGAATTTATAATATGACTCTTATTCCATTAGAATACAGTTAAAAATCGTACGGAGCTGTACGCTGTACCTAACACCCTGTAGTGTCCATCTTTGGCTTCTAGATGACGCAGGCGCAGATGATATTTCCATTAAAAACCATCTCAACGACCAGCTTCAAACGATCTTACTAAATGAAGGAACCCGATATCGATAACACTACTTTGGAGAAATTCTTTCCTACACACCTAAAGATCGAATATGGACTAATTTCTTATCTGTGTACTGTTAGGAAGGGCTTTAATAAATAGCTGTAAATGTGACTCCATTGTATCTTCAATTGTTTGTAAATATACAGGGATACAACGTCTACCAGTTCAGTGGGAGCGAGCTCATCCCTTCCTCCGCGCCATGTACATGGACCGCCACTACGAGTATGTGAACGCCACCAGCGGCCCTGAAGCTCTGCACACTGAGCGAGTCAATGTATATGAAGTACTTAATTTCATCAGAGGAGTACAGCCCAATAATTGCTCTTTGTAAGTCTGAATGTAAAACTCATACATCCTTACACTCATACATTAATATTATAACCTATGACACTCACAAATAATGTTGCTATCTATTGGTAAAAGAATTTTCAAAATCGATTCAGTAGAACTAGAAGCTACAACTACACTTCGTTAGGACGAAAACCACCCGCTTTTCTTTAACTCGATTTACAAATACCATAATTTTTAACTGAATGTTTTGTTCGATCATAATAAAATATGGCTTATGTCACTGCTGAATAGTCGATTTCTGTTAGTGAAAGAATTACCGTGATCAGATCAGTACTTTCGCGGATTCCCCCCACATCCTTACAAACAAATTTAGAAACTTTACCTCTTTATAATATTAGTATAGATTAATGCAAAAGTAACTGCAAAGAGAACGTTTGTATCATATCTGGATTAAGCAGTCACTTAGTCGCGACCTACTTCGCTGAGTATTTAGGTTCGATCCACACATAGGACTACACTTTGTCTTTGCAAATAGGGAATATGCATGTTTTTTTTTTAATTTATTTCTTAATCTGACCATTTACATCCCTATATCAAAGAAAAANGTGGGAGAGCCACGCTTCGGCATGAATGGGCCGGCTCGACCGGAGTGATACCACGGCCTCACAGAAAACCGGTGTGAAACAGCGCTTACGCTGTGTTTCATCGAGTGAGTGAGGATACCGGAGGCCCATACCCCGATCCAACGCCCCCTATCTCCCTCACCATCCCCCTTCCCCCCAGGCCGCCATAGTGTGGGTCACCATGCTGCATTGTTCTTTTTCGCATTGAGGATGGTGACCACCATTCTTGGATTCTGCTCATGCTTTCCATCAGGCAGGGCAGAGTCATTTTGGCAGCTTAAATATAAAAAAAAAAAATATAACATAACTATGAATCTATTATAAAGTATTAAAGTAACCAATATTAATAAGTGATATGTATATGCAGGTACAATCCATCAGATTTGACCCTCAACGGTGACATCGCGTTTGGGCACGAGGAACAATTTGAGAATCAGGCTAAAATGGCGGTTCGACTGGCTAATTTCATTAGCGCATTTTTACAGGTAAGTCACAACCATTGACTCGTCATACGATTGCCTCGCTGGTGCAGTGGTAGTGTACGCGAATGTTGTGCATGAGGTCCCGGGTTCGATTCCCGGGTCGGTCCAAATATTATTTTTGCATAATCTGTAAATATTTGTTTTGGAGTTTGGGTGTTTTTATGTATAATATGTATGTATTTATCACAATATATATAAATATCACAGAATCCAGCTAAACCGTCTTATTGGTGATAAAGACAGGGATTGTGGGTTCAATGATACTTCAAATATTTATAAGCACGCACGAATATATGGCGTATAATCTTAGTGATTTTATTACCCGACTGCGAAAGAAGGAGGGTTATGTTTTGCGAGTGTATGTATATAGGTATAGTTCTTTGTCGTATTTTTAGGTGAGTGGTGTCAATAGATTCGTCTTAGTCGTGTGAGTGAAACTGGGTACAACAAAATTAAAAAAAAACCTTTCAGTTCTTTCTATCTTTTCAATTCTTCAATGAATTTAATAAAGATGGCAGATATAGACGCAGTCGATTTTTTTAAATTAGTTACTTGTTTTTAAGAAAGTTCTCTATATCAAATCTCGACTTTCTTTCTTCTAAAACAGGTGTCGGATCCCAAGGAAGTGTTTAGCGGCAATCGTGTGGCTGACAAGCCTTTGACTGAAGATCAGATGATTGGAGAAACTTTAGCTGTGGTCCTCGGCGATTCTAAGATATGGTCGGCAGGTAAGACTATATACAACACTAGTTTGTGCCTGCGGCTCTGCCCGCGTATATGTCGGTTATCGCGGCAAATAGTACCCTAGGTGTTATTCTGATGTACAACCTATATTACTGTAAAGTTTCATCCAAATCCGCTCAGTAATTTTTGCGTGAAAAGGTATCAAACGTCCTCACAAATATCCACATTTATAATATTAGAAGGGTTAGATATATATTTTTTTCAAGTTTGATCAAGTTAGAAAAGAAAACAGCCATGTTGCTACTATGCCATGTTGCTACTATGCCATGTTGCTACCATGCCATGTCGTGTTTCGTTGGTGAGTGCGTCTTAGTAAACCGCCATGGGTGTGTCCCCATGCTGCGTTGTTGCATTGTCTGCGTTCGCAATGAGTATACTGACCACCAATCTTGGATTCTGCTCATGCTTTCCATCAGGCAGAGTAGCGCGTTTCTAAAAAAAATCTCACGGTTTTACAGTTCCATTGAAGTACAATATGTAATGTTATCTGTTTACAGGCACATATTGGGACAGAAACAAGTTTACAAACAGAACTTTCTTCGCGCCGTTTGCTTACAAGACCGAGTTGAATACTAGGAAGTATAAACTGGAGGACCTCGCCCGACTCAATAGTACAGGTAAGTGAGGTTTACTCAATTCAAACTGTTACAAGACATCAACACGAAAATAATATCTTTACGTTGACATATGGGAATTAACGCAGTCACGTGACCTGGTCAATACGTCAGATGAGTTAGAGGACTGTCAGACAAACGTTTATCGTAGGAGATCCATGTTCGACTGGGGTGATACCACGACCTCACAAAAAACCGGTTTGAAACAGTGCTTGCGCTGTGTTTTACCGAGTGAGTGAGAATACCGGAAGCCCATACCCCAATCCCTCCCCCATTCCTCTCCCCATCTTGTGATTCCTCTGGTGTTGCGGGTGAAAATGGGCGGCGGTAATCGGTTTCCATCAGGTGATACATCTGCTCATTTACCCCGTATTCCATTAAAAAACAAAGTATAGACAGAATATCTATATATTACGTGAAGCAAAACTTTGGCTTACCAAAATTTTTCAGGGAGGTGTGCGGAAAGATAAAAAAATAATGATTACCGAATAATGGTCGAAGTGCTCGTTAACTATAAAAATAATTAATAATTTAAATTTGCACATAGCGAAAAGCTGTTAATTTAAAATTATAAAGCAACATTTATTGATTTGTATATATTCTACGGCGTGACTGTCTTGTTTAGGATCAGACGTCAGTCTGTGAGATGTGTTGTTAAGATTAGTAATATTTATCGAAGTATCATCTCCTAATATCCATCAAAGTGACGTCATCGTACGAGTTGCACTTAAAAGCAATCGTTGGGGCGAACGGGCATTCTGTTCTCAGAGTTCGCACTGAGTGGACGTATTCGTTTCTGTATGTGTAATGTATTTTATTGGATTTTGGTTTTATTAAACCATAATCCAATATCCAATTATATTGGTTGAAATTACTGATTCAATTGTTGGGTAAAAAATAAAGTATTTAGTAACATTTCCACATTTTAGAAATATTTTTTTTTGTAACATTCTAATACAGTTGTTGAGGTAGGCTATAAAGTTCTAAAAAGCATTACATTTAAGATGAAATTTAATATATTTGATATTTGGCAATTAAATATCATAACATGCGTTGCTTATAGATACATTATAGTTGTTTGGGTATTAGCCCATGTGTACTCGTGTTGGTACGTAGCCTTACATCCCCGTATGTGTGAAAACAGGTGAGAACGAAAATATAATAAAAATTTACGTAGTACAAAATAAGGGGGTTTGCGCTATCACTTTAAATATTTTAAAGTACTCTATGGATTTTAATTGAATTTTCAACAATGGTTAGAATGATTCAAGAGAAAGGTTTATATGTATAATGCATATTATAACTAAACTTATTATTTTTTACAGAGGAACTATATACTAACAAGCCCTGGTTTCAATTCTTGAAACAACGCTGGTCGACCAGCTTCGACAACTTGGAGCAGTTCTTCCTCAAGATGAAGATCCGTGATGATATACTGGGGAAGTATTTGAAGCGATACGAACGCTTCCCCACGTACTACAGGGCGGCCAATCTGAAACATGGCCACTGGACCAGGCCGTACTTCGATTGCAATGGCCATGTCAAACAATGGGTTATTACCTACGCAGCACCTTTCTTCGGATGGGATAGTGTGAAAGTTAAACTGGAATTTAAGTGAGTAATATATAAGAAAAAGTTCATGAAATATCTAGATTTTAACCGGACATGTCCGTATAAATTAAATTTATAAATGAATATATAAAAATTAATGTTTGTCTATATGTCCTTAGAATCGTAAACTATGCATTTCATCATGTCATGATCTTCAGCAAAGTGTTGTGCATGAGCCCACTTTTGAGTTGGTCCGACCAGCTTTGCCCCAGGGTGATGCCTGCGGTTTGTTGTTGCACTGGTAACACCGCGGGGCTCAGCTAGTTTATAAATAAACGAATTTAAAATTTCAAGATTATTGGTAATAATCCCGCCCACACGCTCACTATAACTCTTGTTCACCAGTATGAACAGCAGTGACCCACGAACCCACCGAGTTATGACACTCGGGAAGTCCCATCAAAGATTAAACTGACTTGGAATCCGCAACGAAATTAATGAGAAGGAAACTGTAGAAGTTGGAAATATAATGACTGCCTCGGTGGCGCAGTGGTAGGGGTATGCGACTGCTGTGCTAGAGGTCTCGGGTTCGATTCCTGGGTCGGACCAAATGTTTGTATGATCTGCAAATATTTGGTTTCGGAGTTTGGGTGTTGTTCTATGTATAATATGTATGTATTTACAAAAAAAAGTATATATGTATTTATATCACTTGTCTAGTACTTATAGTACAAGCTCCGCTTAGTTTGGGACTAGATGGCGTTGTGTGATAAAATGTCCGAAAATATTTATTTATTTATAATAAGTCCCTAAACAAAGCAAAGCAGATTAATGTTATATGCTTCATCATCATCTCGGAGCATAAAATTCCACTGCAGAACATAAGTTTCTCCCATGGTTCGGCACAACAGTCGTTCTCGTGTTTCCTTCCTCTTAGATTCTCTCAACCTCCACCAGGTCAGCGGACTACCTTATGGAATACCCTACGCACGACCTGAATTTCGGTTCTTCATCTCATTCGTTTTTTATTATTTTGCAGAGGTGTGGTAGCAGTGACGATGGCGCTCATGTCCCTCGACATCAACCAGTGTCCGGACAGGTCGTATGTGCCCAACGCGTTCAAAGGAACAGACAAATGTGACACCAGCTCCTCATATGTAAGTATAATACCCCAAAATTATGCTGCCTATTTTTTCACCTTCGCTTTGGCTTCATCTCTATATTGAGGATATTTGAACGTCAGAAATGGCCGTCTTAGTTATCCTGGAGTGCGATGAGTAACAAAACAACGGGTAAATATCCTCAGAGATACGATGATGCTGCTACAAATCTATGATGAAGACCGGTTTTTTGCTTTTGGATAGAGTTACATACATAGTTTTCTCTGAACACCTGATAAAACCTACTTTGAATAGTGTCAATACTATCACTGAAGTAAAATTTTTTTTACAGTGTGTACCAATATCCGGCCGAGGTTTCGAAGCAGGAGGCTACAAATGCGAGTGTCTCCAAGGTTACGAGTACCCGTTCGAAGATCCTATCACGTACTACGATGGTCAGATCGTGGAGGCAGAGTTCCAGAATATAATTGCGGATAAGGAAACACGTATAGACATGTTCAAGTGCCGGCTGGCGGGAGCTGCCGCCATACAGAGTAGTGTCGTGATGTTGTGCGCTGTTCTCTTTGTAGCGTTTAGGTTGAGGTAAGTGCTTATAGTTTGGTAGAATATGCTAGTATCGTGTATATAAAGGGGTAATAAGTTACTCAATACCAAAAGGTATTAATTTTTTTATGCCACGTTAATATATGTTATACTAAAGTCCATTCGCTTAGATACAGTCACCTTGATCGCGCAGCCGTCACACGCGCGCCAAGCCGCCACAAAATCAAAGGGCCCGCCTGCATCGAACACTCACAAGCAAGTATGATTCGTCAGTTTACGCCGTTGTATGAATTAAAATACTCGTATTTCACTACAATAACTACAATTGCGTGCGGGTGCGCCGACGCTATCTAAACGAATGGACTATATTTTATATTTATAGACTAACTAACTGACTCATTCAATTTCGTTTGCTTCTCTTTTCAGTCATGCTCGGCTCTTATAAGTCTAAGTGTGATATTAACTATCCTATGCTTGCAAGACAAACATTTAAAAAAATCGGTTAGGTAGTTTCGAAATTCATTGTGGGCAACAATTTGACACAAGAAGTATACAATTTTTACCGCTTCATATGTAGTAAAGAAGTCGCGTATTTTACTCTTATCACGCTCTAATTAAATAAAATTAAAAGTATACCCTTTTATTAACACGCTACTACAACATTTGACAGTGTTTGAACCCATTTATCGACTAAAACAATATTTTACTAATTTATAACACAATTTTTAAAGAAAATGTGAATATTTAGAATTTTAGATAGCAATACAGTGTTTAAATTTCTACTAAGACTCGAATAGTATATAGTTGGCAATGTCGGAGACAATGACGCATTTTAAAGTGTCCATTTTTAAACCAGAGATGAAAAGCTTCTCCGGCAACACATTACTCGCAAAGTTTTGTCATTATCAGTAATTTTATTACTCATAAAATGCTGAAACAGCAATCGATATTTTTTTATCAAATTCATATTACTAGTTCATTCGCGTCAATCAAATAGTGACTTATATCGGTCAAGAGTCACACTCCGACTAATCAGTTTTCGAGTTCTCATACGTAACTTTAAATTTTATGACTTGTTGGTCAGGCATGCGTCACTATTTTCTTAACGCGAATAGACTATGTTTTACATTTTGACGAATTTTCGAATATAACATTCCATCAACTGCCGTCAATTTGCTAGTGAAAGGTATTATATCAATGTCAAGAGCTTTCTCGTCAAAAAGAACTGTTACAATATCAAACTAGTGTTCGAGAAAGAATACATATCACCATTTTATACTGAAACAAGGATTTACGCTTTACTAAAGATCATTAAGAGCTATGATGATTGTGTTAGTATTAAAAACAAAGTTATTATTTGTGTAAATATTAGGACCGTTGGCACATTGTGTATTTTGCAACTGCACTTCACGATTACACGATTGCGCTGTGTGTAATGAGTTCAAATCCCGCACGGGACAACAGTTTGTGACTCACAAATTGTTGTTCTGAGGGTGTTATTTGTGTCCCTTCCATGTTTATTTGTAAAGTCCCCAGCGATACAGGATATATTCTCATTGCGAGAGTGATATCTTGAAAGTGAATAAAAAACATAACAGAAGTGAAATTTAGAAATTGTCTGTTTAATACGGGTTCAGTATATAGAAGTTTGTTTATTTTTAAATTTACTACTCTTCGGCTAAGGAAGTTGATGTTAGCTAGATAAGACTACCTGACCGACTGAGAATGACTATCAACGAATCGCAGCTAGATGGCATTATTAGCCTAGCGCTGTTTTTTCTGAAATCCTTAGAACATGTTTAGACAGCGAGTGGGTTAGGACAGCGATGGGACGTAGCACATATTTCTTGATTAGTCGCTAGGACATAGCCCACATCGCATTGTTGTCACGCCTCGCCCGTCGTCTAATTTACCCAAAGAGCAACACAGGCCTGCGGACCGGAGGGTGTAGCCATAGCGTCCCAATTCGAAACACGTCATTTATTTTTGGGGGGAAATCCTCACACATACTCATTTTAGACTCACCTACAAAAACAATCACCTGTCACTACGATCACTTGTCACTATAGATTCATTCTGTATCATAGCAGTTAATGTGTAGGCCCATTTGTACCTATACTTTGGCAAAAGAGAACGCCTACATATGGCTACTTCCCCACTGTATTGCTTTATCTAATTACTCTTATACCATGTTTATTAAAATACCATATGTCGTGTAAATCATTTCACATATGCAGTGACTTAAAAACACAGTGTGTTGTTGGTCTTACATCAATATATTACTAAGGTATCGAGTGTTGCTGATGTAGCAAACAATATACAATATAGAAATGTAGATGTTACTATAATATATATTTTCTTAGGAATCTCTTTTTACAGAATTTAGACTGTTTTGTATTAGATATTAAGTGTAATATAAATTAGAATATTTGATTCTACATGAATTATTCTTTACCAATGTTTATACTTATACATTTTTGAGTGTGTTTTTGTTCATTTTTTTATATATGTTAAATTCCAGACAAATTTCTACTTATTTTTACATAGAAAGAAGGCCGTCCATTTTAGACTGAGTTTTGTATCGCTGAGTCTCGTTGCAATAACTTTTAATAATAGTTAAGTTTACTTTAAGTTAATGTAAGATAATATAAGTTATGTATTCACCGATCTTGATATTATATTTTGTACACATGTTTATTAGAATTTCACAATAATTACTTTTATCATGAAGATATGTGGGTAACAATGGATTATTTTTCATATTTCAATTTAAATGGCTTTGTTTTGTCATCGTAACAAATTATATTACACTGTTTAATATGCTAACAAATCAAAAGACAACTGTTCCAAATTTAAACAAAAAAAAAATTGCCTCACAAAAAAAATGAAATAGTCTATTTACAATAATCGACTAATCGATTTACAATAATCCACTAAACAATTCAGTTACTGACCAATGAATCGTGTTTATTATTCGTTCGATAGTATTAATTATACATAGTTATAAATTTTAGCACAACTAACGTGTTTAGAAACAAATATATTGCACAAGTAATTCTATTTAAGTAAGATAAAGAGTATAATTGCCTGAAATCGTGTACTCTCCTATTGAGGGTGAGAATAGTTTTGATCTGAGTATACATCAAAGATAGAGATAATTTTATATTACAGTCCAAAAAATAAAGCTTGATCTCCGAAACCGACACCGTAACTTTGAATAAACGATTTGATTTGATATGGTTTTTTCACAAACTAGCTAATCCGGTGAACTTCGTACCGCCATATTCAAATTTCCTGAATTACCAAAACAACTTATTTTAGTAACCCCTTGTTCAGTAAGCGGACTAAGAAAATATAACACCTCCGGTTTTCTTTTTATTTTCTTGTATAAAAACCTTGTCCTGGCAATAACAAACACTTAAAAGTATTATCCAATTTGGTGCAGTTGATCGAAAGCTATGCGCGTACATACATTTTTGGGATTCATTTTTATTTACATAGATTGAATTTATAATGTCTTGCCATTATAAATTTAAAAAATCACACTTAACGTGTACCTCATAAGGTTCAAAATGACGCAACTGACACAGAGATCAAGCTATATTTTCAGGAAGAAACAGAATCATTATTTCACTTCTCTTAAATACCTTGTAATTAAATTGTAATACAAGCACAATAAGTTTAAACATGCAACATTTTAGTAGGTGAAAATTAAGCTTGACAGTTGACAAGCGTTTTAAACATCACCATTTCACCAAATATCATTGGCTCCTATTTAATTAATGGAATGTACTAGTAATATTCTGCCACGCTTCGCTGTGATACGTTGAATTAATGAGCAGTAAGGAAAATATTGACGCTATTTAAGAGACAAACAATCTTTGGACAGGTTACTCGTGATTTCTTATCGCGAATAGACAGTTCTGTGGACAGTCCATAGCTATTTCAAGAATAGTACGTCATATCGAACGGTGATAGCCATTAAAATAAAATTAAAGTAAAACCTTTTAATGTAATTAATTATATTCCTTCATTATTGTAATAGTACCGTAAACACAACTAGAAGTATTTTGTTTTACTAAACATTCTATTTATACTCATACAAGGCATTAATCCGTCCACCACACGTCCAATTTGTGCCTTTTTGTAATATTTGTAATAAAACTGGTTTATAATGTATTTCTTGTTTTAATTAAGAACCTTTTGCTCTATACTGGCTCAATCCAATCAGTAGCATACCTTCTCTCTTTTTTTTGATGGAGAATCTCTTAACATTTTCATCGCCTTGAGGACAAAGTAGTCAGGAGTATGTGGTGTATCCACTAAAACCACCTAGACAGAAGGTCTTGTGGAGGCCTTCGGGCGGCTAAAAAACATCCAACGGCAAGATGACGTAGCCACAACGTTGTCTTGCCAGTCCCCAGCCCGCACTTGGCCAGCGTGGGGATGTATGGCCTTAATTCTCTCCCGAGAGGAGACCCGAACCCAGCTGTGGGACATTATGGCTTGTTGATATGATGATGATGAATATTATATAGAGGAAAGATTTGATTTTTTCTTTGTTTGCATTAAATGGGCTTCAATTACTGAACTAATTCGAAAAATTCTTTCATCATTAGAAAGCTAAATAATCCCAGAGTAACATAAGCTATATTACATTTGCAAAAAAGATAGGGAACCGTATGAAAATTTCAATAGTGAAGTCCAAGGTGTAAAAAAGTACCCAATAATTTCTAATAATATAATATAAGCAAAATGATGTACTACGATTTTATAGAGGACTTAAATATCCACAAAAATAATTTTTGAGTCCTATGTCTACCCATGCGAAGCCGGGGCGTTCTGCTAGTTCATTAATAAATATTAAAAGTATAATATGGCTATTAGATTGTAGGAAAGCGAAGGAAGATCAAATAAAATAGGTATGAAATTAATTTAGGTAAATATTTATTTTATGTAATTAATCATTAACGGTAACAGTTTCATCTGGTAGTAAAACACGACATCGGCAACTGGTTTGAGTTTTATCCGTCTTTAAACCATTGTGATCGCAAAAATAGTTTTACGATTTTAAAATACTTGAGTATGTAGTTTAACTTGTTTTTTTTATATAAATACTAGAACAGACGCATCACTAGAAGTACCAATATTATTGGCCGAAAAGTAGCTAACTACGTTGTAATGATGATCAGAGCGTTATTTCTAGACCTTTTCCCACGCGATCGAAATTTGGGTAATTTAAACTTAAATTTATCCTTCAATTTTTCACGATTGATTTTTGGAATCTTTAACTTTGGTACTCTCAGTTTCGGTAATTTGAATATTGACATTTTTAATATTAAAAGCTTTACGTTTTTAACTATGAATTTTAAAGAAAGGTAACAAAATAATATAGGTTAAATATTGCTTCGGCGCTGTGTTAGAGTTGAGTTCATGGTTGTTCTAAAGGAAAAATAAATATGTATTTATTTAGGCTACAGATTTTTAAGGGTCAAATACATTGATGTACATTACTAGTAATCTGAGGTATTTAAAATCCTCATCAATTGATATTTATAAAATTTTGTTATTCCGTAATATTTTTTAAAATCTTGCAGCAATATTATCAATTTATTTTATAACTGTTCTTGTCTATTTGAAGTGAAAGTCCATTTCTTGATAAACTTAGCTTTTATTATTGTTCATACTGAATGAATGCTTCTTCTGGTATACTGTAAAGAAAGAATAAAATTTCAATGCATTATTTTCTTTTCGACATTTCGATATTACCTATTCGAATAAAAATTGTTGGTAATCGAGTCTATCATCTAGATAAAACGTTTTAAAAAAGAAAATGTTAAAAAATTCAAACGTATAATATAGTAATAAAGTATTAAAATAAAAAAGGGAAATTATTCGTTTGGAATATTAGACCAAAATTGGAGGGAATAAAACTATGTTCTCGGTAGGTTTATTTTTTTTGGTTTACCGGTAAAGGTGCTCTCTGCTAGAGACGTATTTATCAAGAACAGATCGTAAGCGACTTGCGGAAAAGGTAGGTATAGATGGTTTATGTGACAGCGTCGTTCTGCTTAAGCCAAAAGTTGCTCCCAAATTAAAAAACTGATAAAGATATGATTCGAAATGACGCTTGAGTAACTAAAGCTAAATAACGTTTCATTGTATTAAGTGTGATTCGTTTCATCAGTATCAAGATAAATAAATCGCATAATAGGTATAACAATTTACGTACTCGTTATTCAATACGATGGCGTTTCTAATATAAACAAGAGCTCCGACTAAACCAAAATAGATGATGATGAATAAAAGCATGTATGTGATTATTATCAATCGTACTAAACCCATAGTTTATACGGGAAACGCACACCTCTAGCGCCATTCTTCATACAGATACGTGCTCCTGTTTAAAACATTTTCGTTTCGTATATTATTTTCTCAAGGACAATTCATTTTACACGGAGATTTAAGTTTATTTTAATGGTAAACAAAATTTCGTCTGCGAGTACTTTTTTAATTGACAATAGTCTGACAAGTTTGTCGTTTTTTTTAAATAATCTCTGTCCTAATCCCTGTGTATTCAGATTAAAAGTTAGTCTATTATTATTTTATAAGGATGAAAGTTTATTTGTTTCTTTCTACTTAAAAAATCTTTCAGTGCCCATTTTGTTTCATCGAGGATGGAGACAGGGTTTATCATATTATCACGCTTCGGCCTATGTTGCTTCTGTGTTTACTTTCCATAGTTCGTTTGATCTTAGTCTTAGGGCAGCTACGCTTGGCCACAGTAGCAGTATTAGTTGCTACTGTGACTTTTCTTCTACACTGATTAAAAGTTTTTTTTATGTTATAGGGGGCAAAGGAGCAGACGTATCGCCTGATGGTAAACGATTACCGCCGCCCATGAACACCCGCAACACTAGGGGCGTCACAAGTGCGTTGCCGACCTTGGGGAATGGGAATGGGGATTAGGGGAAGGGTTGGATTATGGGCCTCCGGCATCCTCACTCACTCAGTGAAACACAGCGCAGGCGCTGTTCCACACTGGTTTTCTGTGAGGTCGCGGAATCACTCCGGTAGAGCCAGCCCATGCATGCCGAAGCGTGGCTCCCCCATGGTCAAAAGTTATACAGGCCTTTCTTGTTTTTGCTTTGATGTCACTTTTTTATCAAGAATAACGCCCAGATATTTTACTTGAGTTGACAGGGAGAGATTGGTGTTGAATAATTTTGGTAGCTGTACTTCTGATAACTTCCTTTTGTTGGTAAAGAGGAGTTTCGTTTTTCGGATTTAATGACGGTTTCAGTTCGTCACACTATTCTTCTAAAATCTGAAAAGCCGAATGCATACAGCATATTTTCCGCGCTCCCGCTTATCAGAATTGTTAAGTTATCCGCATAACCGATAGTAGTGTATCCTCGATCATTTAGTCTCTTTATGAGGCCTTCTAGGTTCATATTTTTCATTTTTTATTTCTAGGCCTTCTATGTTTCATAGAAGCAGTGATAGGGCATCGCCTTGTAGGCATCCTCTGACTACCTTGCTCTTATAGTCTTATAGTAGTTATAGTAGTATTCACTGCTGTCTGAACCGCCATTTTACTGACCAGCTCAGTGATTCAGTCTGTAACAACTGGATCGGTCGTAAATTTTCGAAGAGGGGCGGTTAGCGCTGTTGTGTTTAGTCCATGTAAATCCATTTTTAAAATCATAGAGATTTAATTATTCAATAACTTTTTGATAATTCATATAAAATGAAACAGTTAATTTGACAATTTACTGAGGAGATTGTATCACAGCTGGAACTTATAGAAGAGTCTAGCAAATATTAAAACTCACAGTAAAAATGAATACTCAAATTCATAATAGTTTAGTCCAGTGCTCTACGTATTTCAATAAAATGTTATTTAAATAGGTACACATTTATACACCATCATAAAATGGATATAAAAATTCCAAAACTTCTTTCCAACTCCAAAAGAAGATATTTAAAATGTAATGAACAAAACTAAATGTTTTTCTCCTAAAATATAACTGATGCAAAAGTTTTTATTGTTCTAGTCCAGACTCTCGTACATAACTTGTGCATTTTGATCGGAATCCTATCTAAATAAATATAACAATACTTCATAGTAACTGTATTTTATTTAAGGGTTATAAATTACACTTTTCTTGGGTTTAAAAGTTGAAAATGTTAAATTCGATAGAATACCCAATACTCACACCTGATCAAATTTATGCTTTTCTCTACGCTTGGCTAATATACATTGACACCTGATTTTGACAACTGACAGCATCGGGCTAGCTAGCTAGCGAGCCCGAGGCGTGAATTAATCAATCAAGTGATTCAAGGCAACCGTGACAGTGGCACTGACATAGATGGCATAACAACATTAATTCTTTACATTTCTTAGCTATTTTTCATTTTTTATTTCATAATTTGGAAAGACCCGGTCGCTAATACATTACTTTTATTATAATCTTACTACTAAAATCAGGTAAGTCAAAGTATTATGATCATATTCCTTACATTAGGTTTTGTTAATCGAGAGTAACCTTGACCATTTAAAAAAAAAATTATTAAAATTTGTGATTTTGAACATTTGTACGTTATACATAACCTATGAACTACGGTTTTTTTTCATAATTAATCCGTTTTTAAACTATCTCTTTTTTTTTAGCAAAAAATGTCACACATAAATAAGTTATTCAGGCAATTGAAAAGCAAAGAATTCAGGGATTATTTAATGAGGTAAGTTAACCGTTTTAATGTCGTAAAAGAACAAGATTTGGCAATTACTCTGTCATTCAAATGACATTTGTCCTTGGTAACAGAAAGAAGCAAGAAGAAAACAAGACAGAAGTCTTGACTTGGCTGGCTTGCTGCTGTTATGGTTAGTGATGAATGCAGTTAGAAACCTTGAACTTAACTGTGTGTTGAGTACCATCAACTTCCTGTGTCTTATCTATAATGTAGTATTAGTCTGATGGAATATAAGAGTAGAAGAGTGGTGGCCAACAGACTCATTGCGAATACAGCATGCTGACCCACACTGACAAGCTAGTAAACGATGAAATCAATNGCCGTCCCATGCATGCCGAAGCGTGGCTCCCCCATGGTCAAAAGTTATACAGGCCTTTCTTGTTTTTGCTTTGATGTCACTTTTTTATCAAGAATAACGCCCAGATATTTTACTTGAGTTGACAGGGAGAGATTGGTGTTGAATAATTTTGGTAGCTGTACTTCTGATAACTTCCTTTTGTTGGTAAAGAGGAGTTTCGTTTTTCGGATTTAATGACGGTTTCAGTTCGTCACACTATTCTTCTAAAATCTGAAAAGCCGAATGCATACAGCACATTTTCCGCGCTCCCGCTTATCAGAATTGTTAAGTTATCCGCATAACCGATAGTAGTGTATCCTCGATCATTTAGTCTCTTTATGAGGCTGTCTACTGCTATGTTTCATAGAAGCAGTGATAGGGCATCGCCTTGTAGGCATCCTCTGACTACCTTGCTCTTATAGTCTTTTAGTAGTTATAGTAGTATTCACTGCTGTCTGAACCGCCATTTTACTGACCAGCTCAGTGATTCAGTCTGTAACAACTGGATCGGTCGTAAATTTTCGAAGAGGGGCGGTTAGCGCTGTTGTGTTTAGTCCATGTAAATCCATTTTTAAAATCATAGAGATTTAATTATTCAATAACTTTTTGATAATTCATATAAAATGAAACAGTTAATTTGACAATTTATTGAGGAGATTGTATCACAGCTGGAACTTATAGAAGAGTCTAGCAAATATTAAAACTCACAGTAAAAATGAATACTCAAATTCATAATAGCTTAGTCCAGTGCTCTACGTATTTCAATAAAATGTTATTTAAATAGGTACACATTTATACACCATCATAAAATGGATATAAAAATTCCAAAACTTCTTTCAAACTCCAAAAGAAGATATTTAAAATGTAATGAACAAAACTAAATGTTTTTCTCCTAAAATATAACTGATGCAAAAGTTTTTATTGTTCTAGTCCAGACTCTCGTACATAACTTGTGCATTTTGATCGGAATCCTATCTAAATAAATATAACAATAATTCATAGTAACTGTATTTTATTTAAGGGTTATAAATTACACTTTTCTTGGGTTTAAAAGTTGAAAATGTTAAATCCGATAGAATACCCAATACTCACACCTGATCAAATTTATACTTTTCTCTACGCTTGGCTAATATACATTGACACCTGATTTTGACAACTGACAGCATCGGGCTAGCTAGCTAGCGAGCCCGAGGCGTGAATTAATCAATCAAGTGATTCAAGGCAACCGTGACAGTGGCACTGACATAGATGGCATAACAACATTAATTCTTTACATTTCTTGGCTATTTTTCATTTTTTATTTCATAATTTGGAAAGACCCGGTCGCTAATACATTACTTTTATTATAATCTTACTACTAAAATCAGGTAAGTCAAAGTATTATGATCATATTCCTTACATTAGGTTTTGTTAATCGAGAGTAACCTTGACCATTTAAAAAAAAAATTATTAAAATTTGTGATTTTGAACATTTGTACGTTATACATAACCTATGAACTACGGTTTTTTTTCATAATTAATCCGTTTTTAAACTATCTCTTTTTTTTTAGCAAAAAATGTCACACATAAATAAGTTATTCAGGCAATTGAAAAGCAAAGAATTCAGGGATTATTTAATGAGGTAAGTTAACCGTTTTAATGTCGTAAAAGAACAAGATTTGGCAATTACTCTGTCATTCAAATGACATTTGTCCTTGGTAACAGAAAGAAGCAAGAAGAAAACAAGACAGAAGTCTTGACTTGGCTGGCTTGCTGCTGTTATGGTTAGTGATGAATGCAGTTAGAAACCTTGAACTTAACTGTGTGTTGAGTACCATCAACTTCCTGTGTCTTATCTATAATGTAGTATTAGTCTGATGGAATATAAGAGTAGAAGAGTGGTGGCCAACAGACTCATTGCGAATACAGCATGCTGACCCACACTGACAAGCTAGTAAACGATGAAATCAATCTAACACTAGTTTCACCAGTACAAATATTAATTCAACAATATCTAACAGATCAACATACCTGTAATATAACCCAAATCTGTAGTTATTCAACAGAAAATTTGACATTTGTCTGTCAGGTACTTAATTAGAGAGTGATGAAACTGGCCCAATAAATATTAAAAAAAAACATCAAAAATATTGTGTAGTATAATCTGTAATAATTTTAAATTTTTGTCAATTGATGTCTGATAATGAGAAAACTCACCTACCCATACTCCTGCTGCTCTGAGAACCCAAACCGAATGTCACTCACAATCTTTTCAGCAACCTATCTAACAATAATAGAAATAGGAAGACAACTCCTGAAGCGGAGAGTGAATTGTATGATTTGTAGCATAGAATTTCTCATTCAAATGGGTAAATATTTTTTATTTTATATTACAGTACACATTTTTGGGGTCCAGTTGCCAATTGGGGTATACCGTTAGCAGCTATTGCAGATACACAGAAGGATCCCAGTTTTATTAGCGGAAAAATGACACTTGGTAAGATATATATATATATGATTTATTGATTGGTAGCATATGCAACTGCTTTGCTTGAGGTGTTGTGTTCGATTGTATGATCTCTAAATATTTGTTTAGGAGTTTGGCTGTTATCTATGTATATGTAAAATATGTTTCTATTTACATTAGTTGTCTAGTATCCATAACACAAGCTCTGCTTAGCTTGGGATTAGACGGTGTTCTGTGTAAGATCTCTGAAATATTTTTTTATCATAATTATTTTACGCTAATTCACACAATCTCCTATCTCCAAAGTTATGGGTTCTAGACAACTGTTATAAATACCATATATACATATGATATATAGAAAACACCCAAACTCGAGATTTCATTGAGACAGTGTGGTTGAATTAATGAGAAACAAACCTAATCTTAAAAACACGAGTTCTAAATTGTCTTAAAAATTTAAGTTTAATTGCTACAGAACTTTTGAAGTTTAAGCAAAACACAAAGTAACTAAATAATAAAACTTTTATAAATTTACAGACCTATATAATTCGATATGTATTTGTTAACTTTTTTGGTTTTATTTATTAATCAACAAGTTGTTTTTATTAGCATGGGTCTAGTTTATTTTTTCACCTTTTAAAAGCCTATATAGTAATATTTCACGGCTAGTTGTGTTCAATTAGGACAATAATAGAATAAATTAGTTATGGTAATCACTAATTCACATAGTCAATTAACCTACAGAAACAAAACTTATTTTTTTGCATAACAACTATACTAAATTAAACCATGGGTGGCGACACTATAGTTGGATTCAACCATAGTGACTTCTTCTGGCAGAAAACCTGTCTTAGGCAATGATGATTTTCATCAAGTGAGAGAAATTACCGGGGCCCAAAACTATCTCCTCTCGATTTGAAGGGGGGGTGACTCTTAATTGCAGGTATAGGTACACCAGTGGCGGTGGTCACTTACTATAAGTTGACCCTCGAAGCCGTTTGCCCCTATACCTTAAAAAACCTATTGCACTTACGACTCCCCTGAATTCAGGTATTTGTATATTAATTGCGTTATCTTAGCGGAACCTTAGAAAATACTAACTACTTAGCTTAGGTAACAATAACCTATGTCCTCAAGAAGTGTATGCCAAATATCTTTACAATATGTGCAGTGGTTTAGCCGTGAAAGTATAATAAACAGAGTTACTTTCGACTTTATAATATTAATATGGATTCAGAATCTTTGTGGTATTATATAAGTACAAGACTAGAAATGTGGTAAACGAAAAAAAAATGCGAGAGATGTTAAGTTCATGAACCTCGCACAAAAATAAATAGAAATGAATATAATTGTATCATAAATAACATGGATAAGCTACTGGCGAATCATTATCTCCTAAACGTATAAATAAATTTATTTTATGCTCTACAAACGCCGTTATCATAGTATGGATTTGCTGAGTATAAATCAGAATTATCTGATATTGGAGTCAATCATATAGATAAATATGATTTAAAAGCACAAGGGCTTATCAGATATGGTGTCAGATAATCTTAATATCATTATCCGACTACGGCAGAACGAGGATTAGGCTATTTGACTGTATAGTACAACTGGTTCCTCTGCTTCTAGTACCCGAGACGGTATGCGGTTTTTAGTCGGTTCGAGTTCGACATAGTCAGTCTGTGGTATCCGAGGAGAAGTATCCAGGTATCCTCACCAAATAGAGTTTGGCTTAAGAATCAAATGGGTTTTTTTATGTTATAAGGTGCAAACGAGCAGACGTATCGCCTGATAGTAAACGATTACCCCCGCCCATGGACACCCGTAACACCAGAGTGTCACAAGTGCGCTGCCAGCCTTTGGGGGATGGGGATAGGGGGAAGGTTTGGGTATGGGCCTTCGGTATCCTCACTCACTCGATGAAACACAGCGCAAGCGCTGTTTCACATCGGTTTTCTGTGAGGCCGTGGTATCACTCCGGTCGAGCCGGCCCATTCATGCTGAAGCGTGGCTCTCCCACGGTAAAACCGCCTTTTGAGTACTCCTTCCCAGGTTTATAGGAAGGGAGTATGGGTTCCGCTAGTCACAAACACTCGGTGTAAAGCAACGTAAGAATAGCTTAAAACGGGTTTGTGTGTGGCCCAGTTCCTTCTTTTTCTTAAAGTTCCATTTCAATCAGAGTTTGGACAGCATCAGGACGTTTATAACTCCGGAGGCCGCTGCTCTGAAGAGCGAGCTGATGCTGAACCGAACCACTCCCAAAGGTTTTTTACTACAGCCAAGAGTGACGCCTCCGACCAACGCTTCTATTTCCTCAATCTTCCCTTAGATGACAAGCTGGTGAATTCTGTATTTTCTTAGCATTCTGTATTGGTAATGCCCGAGTTGAGTCAGCCTATTTTTACAAAAGCAGCGGTTGCCACTGTGAGACTAAGAAAAATATATATCTTCCTTATAGTTGTCTGCGAATAACCGCTTGAATATAGAATGGCCATGAAGATAATGGAACTGAAATGATTGAAATATGTGTTTCGTATGACTTACTAATGCGTTTATAACATAAGCAATTAAATTATAGTGCTGTTCTATTGTTCCGTCGTTTATAGTTCTTTTATGGTTTAAGACCACTATTTCAGTATATAATGATTTTATAGCGGGTTAGTATTGAATGTAACATCATGGGATGGATTTTTCTTTTTATTGTGGATTGTCGGGGGCAAACTATCCGACGTACCTGATGATAAGCGATTACCGTCGCCATGTTTTCGAGCAACACCAGAGGCGTCACAAGTGCGTTGCGGGCCTTTGCGGGTCGGGGAAGGGGATGGGGGATTTGAGGTGTGATCTCTATCCTCACACACTCGGTGAAACACAGCGCAAGCACTGTTTCACACTGGTTTTCTGTGGGGACGTTGTTTAACTCCGGTTGAGCCGGCCCATTCATGCCGAAGCTCGCGAAGTTCATTCTTAGTAGACTGGAAGCCAGCCCTAACCTACTTTGGGAGAACTTTCCTTTCATGAGCGTGTTGTACAGAAGTAAGATATTGATTGAGGAGGCATAGTAGTACAATAGCTTTAACTAAAGACCCCTAGTCATCAAGCTGTTGTTCGTTTACTTGCCAGCTTTATAGTACACGACGCCCACCTTGACGACATAATATTAAAAATACTTGATCTATTAAATTGTACGTTTCCCGTTTTTACTAAACAGTAATTACATACATACATAGATTATTAATTCAATATATATGCTACTTAATTATTCTTGTATGCAAATCTAGTTCAAAGGTGTGACGTTTGAATAGGATACATAACTTTTGAATTATCGCGTTCCATAATTTGTTTGTCTATTTTTCCGCACTTAGTCTCTTAATTGGGCCGTTATGCGTGGCTTTGTCATCTACCTTTTTTTAACGTGTGGAAGCCTCTTGGACCTTCACCCTACCGAGGTTTGCAGCGGGCGGTGTGCCGGAATCAGACCAACTAAAACCACAAGGTGTGCCACTCTGCGCCTCACGAGGGAGGGATCCTGGAACTGCTGTTATTAACACGTCCGGACCCCTTCCAGCTCCTGCCCGCACTGCAGCGAGCACCGTCATCTGATGGACTCTTTATTTAGGCGATATACGGCACACGCGAAATGTCGCCTCGTCGTGGTTAGCCATTAAAGCGGATGGATGGAAAAAACCCGTCCCGACCATCCACGGCCACACTCAGGGCGGTGTGAGGCGCTGGTAGGCGTGCCTCCGCCGTCCGATTCGCCGGCGGTGGATTGGGTCCGAGTGGAGATCGTCCTCTCGAGCCATCTCCGCCGCCTCCTTTGTCCGCAACCTTTTGCGAAATTACGTCTTCGCAAAAGGTTGCGACCGCAGTAAAACTGCTGTCGCTACCGGCCACGGAGCGTATGACGGCCGGTAGCAACAGATCTCCTCCTATGACTGCAGCTAGGGCCCGACGCTGCGGCGCCTAGGCAGTGCATACCGCCAGCGTGTGCCAGTCGGGTCGACCAGCCAACGTGGCACGACGAGTGGCTTCACGCCACTCGCGTACCTCTTTGGGCGAAGGGCGAAAACCGTTCTCCNCCTAGTTCCTTCTTTTTCTTAAAGTTCCATTTCAATCAGAGTTTGGACAGCATCAGGACGTTTATAACTCCGGAGGCCGCCGCTGTGAAGAACGAGCTGGTGCTGAACCGAACCACTCCCAAAGGTTTTTTACTGTAGCCAAGAGTGACGCCTCCGACCAACGCTTCTATTTCCTCAATCTTCCCTTAGATGAAAGCTGGTGAATTGTGTATTTTCTTAGCATTCTGTATTGGTAATGCCCGAGTTGAGTCAGCCTATTTTTACAAAAGCAGCGGTTGCCACTGTAAGACTAAAAAAATATATATCTTCCTTATAGTTGTCTGCGAATAACCGCTTGAATATAGAATAGCCATGAAGATAATGGTACTGAAATGATTGAAATATGTGTTTCGTATGACTTACTAATGCGTTTATAACATAAGCAATTAAATTATAGTGCTGTTCTATTGTTCTGTCGTTTATTGTTCTTTTATGGTTTAAGACCACTATTTCAGTATATCATGATTTTATAGCGGGTTAGTATTGAATGTAACATCATGGGATGGATTTTTCTTTTTATTGTGGATTGTCGGGGGCAAACTATCCGACGTACCTGATGATAAGCGATTACCGTCGCCCATGTTTTCCAGCAACACCAGAGGCGTCACAAGTGCGTTGCGGGCCTTTGCGGGTCGGGGAAGGGGATGGGGGAGGGATTTGAGGTGTGATCTCTATCCTCACACACTCGGTGAAACACAGCGCAAGCACTGTTTCACACTGGTTTTCTGTGGGGACGTTGTTTAACTCCGGCTGAGCCGGCCCATTCATGCCGAAGCTCGCGAAGTTCATTCTTAGTAGACTGGAAGCCAGCCCTAACCTACTTTGGGAGAACTTTCGTTTCATGACCGTGTTGTACAGAAGTAAGATATTGATTGAGGAGGCATAGTAGTACAATAGCTTTAACTAAAGACCCCTAGTCATCAAGCTGTTGTTCGTTTACTTGCCAGCTTTATGGTACACGACGCCCACCTTGACGACATAATATTAAAAATACTTGATCTATTAAATTGTACGTTTCCCGTTTTTACTAAACAGCAATTACATACATACATAGATTATTAATTCAATATATATGCTACTTAATTATTCTTGTATGCAAATCTAGTTCAAAGGTGTGACGTTTGAATAGGATACATAACTTTTGAATTATCGCGTTCCATAATTTGTTTGTCTATTTTTCCGCACTTAGTCTCTTAATTGGGCCGTTATGCGTGGCTTTGTCATCTACCTTTTTTTAACGTGTGGAAGCCTCTTGGACCTTCACCCTACCGAGGTTTGCAGCGGGCGGTGTGCCGGAATCAGACCAACTAAAACCACAAGGTGTGCCACTCTGCGCCTCACGAGGGAGGGATCCTGGAACTGCTGTTATTAACACGTCCGGACCCCTTCCAGCTCCTGCCCGCACTGCAGCGAGCACCGTCATCTGATGGACTCTTTATTTAGGCGATATACGGCACACGCGAAATGTCGCCTCGTCGTGGGTAGCCATTAAAGCGGATGGATGGAAAAAACCCGTCCCGACCATCCACGGCCACACTCAGGGCGGTGTGAGGCGCTGGTAGGCGTGCCTCCGCCGTCCAATTCGCCGGCGGTGGATTGGGTCCGAGTGGAGATCGTCCTCTCGAGCCATCTCCGCCGCCTCCTTTGTCCGCAACCTTTTGCGAAATTACGTCTTCGCAAAAGGTTGCGACCGCAGTAAAACTGCTGTCGCTACCGGCCACGGAGCGTATGACGGCCGGTAGCAACAGATCTCCTCCTATGACTGCAGCTAGGGCCCGACGCTGCGGCGCCTAGGCAGTGCATACCGCCAGCGTGTGCCAGTCGGGTCGACCAGCCAACGTGGCACGACGAGTGGCTTCACGCCACTCGCGTACCTCTTTGGGCGAAGGGCGAAAACCGTTCTCCGTCCGGAATTTAGCCGGCCGTTGATAAACTTCGGCGAGCAGTTTTGTCTCCAAATGCCATGGCGGAGTTCCGCAAGGCGCACGCCGCCTCGGTCGACACCGTGCGGTAACCGCACCGGCTTTGATCGCTAATCCCCTTGAGGACGCCAGAGGCGTGCCTTATTCTGGGCGGTCAGAGCAGCTACCCACACCGGTGCACCGTATAGCGCCCTCGATCGGACAATCCCCGTGTAGAGCAGTCGCGTTGCGACGATGTCACCACCCAAATTGGGTAAGAATCGCCCAAGGGCAGAGGCATCGTCGACCAGCTTCGGACCAAGCTGTCGGAAGTGCTCGTCTGATGCAGCTAAATGGCAGACTATTGAATTCGTTGGCGATGTCCAGGGACACCGCCATGCCCCTCAATCATATCAAGCACAGCAGTCGCGTACGCTACAGTTACGATAAAAGTGTCAAAAAATTGTCCTCCCTGTCACGATCTCGGGTTTAGTAGTCTAAATTCAACCATTCAGTGAATAATTTCTGTGTCACGAGACCTTGTATAGGACTGGTTGTGGTGGAGTACCTCGGGGTAGCTTATATTCAGTGAACGTCTTTTGACTGAGATGTTGAGCGGATACAAAGAAATCGCAGTCTTGAAAAAACTTGCGAATTGATTGAAATATTGTAAACTACCTTAAAAGGTGCCATAACCTCACTGTGGCACCTTTTAAGGTAGCCATACACATCAGGATATACCTAACAGGTTTGCTTGTACAGTTGCATCCGTCTGCTAAGCTAGAGTTGAGAAGAGGTTAACACGTAGTAGTAAACCTGTACAAACTCAGTGGAAGCCATGGCTTCGATTGTGGCAACAGCAGAGCTCGATGCTGTAGCGCTAATAAGTTTATTGTTAATTTTATTGAAAAAAAGAATATTAAACGTAGATACCGTGAAAAGTGGTGTAAAGCATGGTCACTGTATACTTTGACTTACGATTACTGACTCATGTCAATTTATTGATAGGATTAAAATTAGAGCCAAAAGACTACCGCAATTATTTAAGGATGGATGAAAAGACGTATCTGAAACTATTCGCTACACGTTATCCCCATGCAAAAACGCTCCGGTTTACCTGGAAAGTTTAACTGTAGACGCTAACCTGTCAGGTATACTTTAAAGTGTATGGGTACCTTTACAATAATTAATAATCCCTGCAGTTGAACTCTTTGTAATCTAAACTTTGATTAACTTGTTACAAGCATGCCTCTGCAAAAATGGGCTAGGCTTGTTCGGATACCATGCCCTATGTTACAGAAAACCTATGTTAAGTTGCTTTCTAATGGGTGAGCTTTCCGGAGATACCCCAGAAAAGAGGTGGGGGGAGGGTGACTAAAGGCTACTGACTCGGTATGTCGCTACTCGACTGCTCGTTTGAATAAAGTGTTGGCCTCGTGGTTAAAGCGGACGCCACGCCGCTTTCTACTGCGCTTTCGATTCAAACCTCACATGCGACAACATGTGATACACAAATTGTTGGTTTGAGTGTTACTTGTGTCCGTTGCATGTTATGTTTGTGAAGTGTCCCACGACATAAAATATATTCCTAATGCTGGACCTGTCTTTAAGAAAAAATGTCAAAATCTTTATAGCCTTGTTATGATATCTACTGATTACTAAACTCTTAAAAGAGTATGTGTACAGATTGTAGAATTTACATAACATAAGGGACTTGATAACTGAAGTATCAAGTGAGATAAGGCGTTTTATACATTTATGAGATTTATTTCAACATTCTGTCGAAGGTCGTTTGTTATCTAAAATTCGTCTGCATCATACATATATATGTCATTCTAAAACTTTATTTGTAGACGTAAATATTCACATAATCATTACGTAGTATAAAATACTAGTACTTGCCTCAAAAAAATTTAAGTTTCCCTCGATTTTTCTGGGATTCCATCATCAGACCCTGATATGGTGGCAATGGGATCAACTCTGAAGCATACCACAATTGACGGAGTAATCGGTGAACACGGATAAAAAAAAGAAATAGTGAAACACCTCCACCTCCTTTTTTGAAGTCGGTCAAAAATGAAGTCTAAACTCAATGCATTTCAATGCAGTTTTAAGATAGATAGCGTTTATAATATGCAGTGTTATATTTATAACTAACTGAGCCGACTGTCAACCGCGTTTGTTAAACGCGGGCAACGCCACTGGGCGAAGCTAGTCTAGCTAAAAATGTAGCCAAGTTACTCCTTCTATCATCAGCTATCTGCCAGTGAAAGTCCCGTCCAAACCGGTCCAGCCGTTTCAGAGAGTATCCGGAACAAACAGAAGTATAAAACTATACATTCTTATGCATATATTAAAAAAAGCGGTTATTTTAATATTACAAATGGACACTCTACTTTTATTTATTTGTAATGTAATCGTATAGGAATAAGGGTAATAGTAGAGGAAATTCGAGATTTGCAAAGATTTCCGTGCGAAGCCCTATGTGGTTATGGATGTCCTACTGCGGGTTCGAAATAATTGATCCTCAACAAGTATATGTAATATGATTCTAATACTATATTTTTTTATTTTCAGCTCTCACTCTATACTCATTGATGTTCATGAGATTCGCATGGAAGGTACAACCGAGGAACATGCTGCTCTTCGCCTGCCACTTCACCAACGAATGCGCGCAAATCACGCAGGGCGTTAGGTTCATCAACCACAATTATTTGCAGAGCGATAAAAATTAACTATGAGGTTGTAAGTGCAAGGACAGGCCCAACGCAATACTCTATATTGTCTTATTTAATCGCCTAAAGTTTCAAGTTCGACTAAAGTTAGCTCAGGGTATAGATCTGTCACAATCACTATTTTGAAAGAGAAAAAATATTTTTTGTCATGCTTTGTTGCACGATGTGTTACACAACAAGTACTATAATTCTGTAATACTTGTGAAAGTTGGTTTTGAGAACCAATCATTTTCTTTTTAGTTTTATAATGAGTCGAATAATATGTTGTTCAAATCTCAGATTAAATGAAAAGGTTTCTCAGATTAAATGAGATGGTACTTGCGAACAAGGACAAGGCTGATTATAACTACGCGTGGCCGTATATCATACGCACACATACAGCGAAACTACAGCTTAGCTTGTGTTTCTTGTGAAAGGGTGTAAAAGTCTAAACTACAATAAATATACAGCAGAACTTCACACATAAGTTAATCCAAAACCCAATATTTCCGATAAAATAATATTGTGGTTTATATTGCTTTGAATTTGCCCTCGCAGAACACATGTTCAATAAACCGGCGTCACATCGTTGTTTGCCAAGTTCCATCTTGACTTTTTCGTTTGTTCTAAGGCCCGAATATGTTTTATAAAACTTGTTATTTTTACCCGACTTCAAAAGAAAAGAGTTATTTTTTCGAGTGTACGTATGTATATTTATTTGGTACGCCCTACAGCCTAAACGGCTTGTCGTATTTTATCATGAATGGTGTCAATAGATTCGTCTTAGTCGTGAGAGCGACATGTCGAACAATATTTGCCCAAAAAATCATTTGTCTTCCAATATCTTAATCGTATCTGCCTCTGAGGCACAGTGGTAGCGTATGCGACTGCTGTGCTAGAGGTCTCGGGTTCGATTTCCGTATCGAACCAAATGTTTGTATAACCTGCAAACGTTCGTTTCAGAATTTGGGTGTTTTCTATGTAAAGTATCTATGTATTTACAAAAAATTATATCACTTGTCTAGTACCAGTACTATAACACAAGCTCTGCTTAACTTTGGCGTTGTGTGTAAGATGTCTGAAATATTTATTTATTTATCTGATTTCAAATACTTTTTAATAGATTTATTTCTTGACAGCAGTCTAAAATTTATTATTGATCATTACAAAATAAAATGTCTTTATGCATATGTCAAATTTATACGATCTGACCATGTATGTGTTGCCTTGCAACACAGCTTGCAACCATGCGTGAGTTTGACATCACTGCAACAAATCTTAAATATTTTGTAATGATGTTAAGCTAAAAACTGTACAAATATATTTTTGATTGTAGCAAAGTTTTTGATAACATTAATGTTAGCAATAATTAATACACTAAAAAAATGTGACGTTCACCTCGAATATTGCATTGAGAATGCAGAAGAGCTTCCAATCATCATTTTGACAACACTAGTACAATATTTATTTATATATTTTGTAACAATATTGTCTAACTGACGAAGATGTTTCTACATAATTATTATTTTCTAATTTATTATTCCGTGTTACGAACAAAAATCTGTTGCAGTGCTGTGCTGTAATCTAATAATACTCATTTCAAAGTATATTTCTCGTACCAAGAAGAAATCCAAAAAGATCCCGTTAAAGTTGCCAACAAAAAGTGTAATACATTTATGACACTTAAGTGGAGTTGCCATTGAAAAAATCACTCAAGCACCGTGTACAAAGAACATTACAATTATTTTTAAATAAAAATTAAGTTGAATAAAATAAACTTTATTTCGAATATAATAGTGAAAAGTATATTAATTGTATATCTGATATTTTGCGTAATCGTTTTCAACTATGAAGATACAAAGTGTCGACCCACGTATGTCATTTCAGTTATTTTGTTATAAGGCTAGTGTTGAATTTTAATTTCCAAATGTTAACTAGGTATTATATAGACGCTTTTGTAAATGGAAGTATATCCGCGTTGGCCACAAATTGCACGTAATTGTTAGTTGTAATGCCAAGTCATTTGTTACGACGGGCCTGTCAAGCAAGACTAGCTGAAATATTTTAAAATAGATAATATATGTATTGAATAGAATAAAATGTTATATTTATAAAAGGGTATTTTAAATATTTATTGTTAATTTTATTATACTCTGTTATTTGATCTGTACTTGCTGTTTTATTTTGTTAATCCTGTTTTGCCTTGTAAATAAAAAAACATTGTTTTTAAAGAACACAGCTTTAGTGTCGGAATAAATCCTGTGTCGCGAGGGACTTTACAAACAGCCAAACT
Organism: Hyphantria cunea; assembly: GCA_003709505.1. Taxonomy (NCBI): domain Eukaryota; kingdom Metazoa; phylum Arthropoda; class Insecta; order Lepidoptera; family Erebidae; genus Hyphantria; species Hyphantria cunea. The sequence goes on from PKRV01000625.1 coordinate 67,514, forward strand.
GAGAACAACAATTTGTGGATAGCAAAGTCCTGTCTCATGCCAGGTTTAAATGTAATGCTGAGGCTGTTTTTGTATGTAAAGATTTTTTTTGAGTCATATTACATACAGTCTGTTTGATCTATAATATATAGGGGTGATTTTGATTGCTTACGTTTAGTGCTTGGGTGTCTTCAAATCAAAGAGTCTCTTTATAAGATTTACGTTTCACCTGCATGTTGTATACCACAAAACTATACTGTAGATTTACTATAAATAATTATTTGCACTATTGTGATTACTGAATAAAATACGCAATGGAAACTAGTAATTTAATTTTATTATTGTTTCTTTGACATTTGGGTTAATCTGGAGCAGGAATAATATACTGCTCATTAGCTGTTACCAGACGGAGGGGATTTCGACATAATATTAGACCATGTATGGCCATAATGAAAGCAATGAATGACTTCTGAAATATGATCTTCATTATCTGAGACAAAAAAAAATACCCCAATCGCTTTACCATAAATTTCGATACGAATAGTCAAAAGCTTTCTTCTTTTCTTTTTCTTTGTTTTTAGTTCCACTTTCTCCCAGTCATCTTTTGTAAAAGGGTATATGCTTCTCTAAGAAGCCTTATAATTTTTTGTGCTAAAAATCAGATACAGTCCCACGACTGTACAGTGTTTCGCAGCGGATCCTAAAAATATCAATTCAATTCATTTTTCATACGATCCCTGACTTTTTTTCCTAATTTTTAATATTATATAACTATTGTACTCAGTGGTGGTTCGGCTTTCTAATGGTAAAATATTTTTTTAAATCAGTCTTTTAGTGTTTCAGTTTATTCGTTACATACAAAACTACAAATCTTACCTCTGTATAGTATTAGTGTAGAAAACATTTTGAAATGAAAAGTTAATATTTATTATATTGACAGTAAATATGGATCGATGTTTTAGTTTCAAATAATAAACTTTAATTCGTTAACTAAATAATTCTTCAATAATAGTAGGTATAATAATAATAGGTATAATAATAAATAATAGGTAAGCAAAAGATAAAATTATAGTCAAAGAAACGAATAAGAAATAACAGATATTTATTATTTCGAAAATGACTCCTGGTTAGTAAGTCCGTACACAATATTCGATTTTCATCATTACTTCCGACATGATTAAAATGTCACATTACAAAAAAAACGGGCTGTTTGGCTGTTCCTTTCAAACACACTAGATAACTATGTAAGTGTATGCTACAAATGTACGTTTATATCCCCGATAAGCTGAGACCAACCAACTAAGAACATGATGGGAAATTTATGAGTACTGAACACAATAAATTTCAATAAAAGTAAAAAAAGATAAGATAGGAAGTCAATGGTATAAAATGGGCAAAACATACGACATGCAAACCAGTGTATTGAATGAGGGAAGAGAGCGATAGGGCCTCTAATAACCTCAACCATTTGGTGACAAGCAATTGTTTGACTGCCTCATTGGCCTAGCGGTTAGCAAATGCGACTGCCAATCAAGATGTCTTTTTACCCAAATCAGGGAATCGATTCCCGGATTGGACTTAAAAGCTTTATTGGATTTTTCTTACAAGAAATCCTTTAGAATGGTCTCGCGCGATCACGATAAATCATCGGTCTGTTTGTCATGCACATCTATGGCATTCGTTATGGGTAAGTCATTGTTCTCAAGTATCCTTAAAATTAGTTCAACCTTCGAATTCAGTTCCGCCAGCACTCCCGGAATAGTTTAATTGTTTATGGTATTTTTTTTTGTAAACTTGAATATTTAGTAAATTTATGAGCAGTGTGTGTATAAGATCTCATTTGTATATGGATCGCTACTATTTCTTGTTGTGTTTTTTGTATGTTTTATATGTTCCCTGTATGTAAGCTATCCTAAATCNTTCAATAAAGATAAATAAATAAATAAAAAAATAAAAAAATATAAGTATATTTTCTAAGTTTGTTCATGCACTTCATCAAATAAGAACTAAGTAAGTATAATAAGGTGCGATATTCAGCTCACTAGTGCGGAGACAATGCAGGCGACGCGGCGACGTTCGTTGTTACCGCCTCTAAGCGTCCTCTATTGTCTTCGTAAATGCTCTCGCGACACACTTGGAACCTAGCTATGAAAGACCGTTAGAAATCTGTGTTTGATTCACGCTTTGGAAACGCAAATGCTGTATTCTTGTTCTTTATTTAAAAAATATTAATTGGACCCTAAGATGAAAATAAAACCTGGGTTGTTATAACAAATAAAATGAAGATTAAGTCCGCCTCATGCAAATGTAATGCAGGAAGTATTAATTAAATAGAATATAATAAAACTAAAATTTCCGAGATTAATAGTGCAATTATTAAACTGCCATAAAAAGTATATTTTATGGAGTGTAAATAAAAATGTTGCGACTCCCGTTATCCCTTTGCCCAAGTTGAACAAGCGACAATCTCTTTTCGCGGGAATTCTATGCCTTTGTAAGAAAGAACAATTCGTCGTAGAATCTTGGAAATACTTTTCATAAACTGGGCTAATTTACAACGAATTTTTGCTGATCCATGCACGAATTCAGCACAATGAAAAATAGCATGCACTATTTATCCGAATGCGAAAGACGGAGAGTTATGTTTTTCGAGTGTATGTATGTATATTTTTTTTTTTGGCGCGCCCTAGTCATAAAATACGATAAGTTGTTTAGGTTTGTCGTATTTCTATGGGAGTGATGTCAATAGATTCGTCTTAGTCGTGAGAGAGACATCAAAATTTAAAAATGAATAAAATTAACGTTTTGTGGAGCCAAAAATAATCTAAAAAAATGTTTTCAAAATATTTCATCGAGTGTGGAAATAACATAAATAATTTTTAACGATGATTGCGAATATATATATAACTTACATGTTTTGTATATGATATTTACGCAGACTGGTTTTATTTTTTTAATAATTCCTTGCTTGTATCGTGTTCTTAATTTGTCACTACAGGAACACCGATTCGAGTGTCCGGTATTAAACATTTAATTTTTATTACTCACACCACTATAGTTGAAACTATATAGATAGTTAAAACATGAAAGAAAGTATGCGTATGTAGATATATGTATATAATATATAAATTTTTGACATGAACATACAACCAGATCCTTGAAATAGGAATGATTTGATTGGAATATATTCCAGAGGTGGGTTGTGATATAATTAAATTAATAACGGTTGGTTTGAATTCATATTTTCATTTCGATTTACAAACAACGATTCTATGCCGGGTCATTTTGATGACTGGGTTCGCTTAGTTATTTATTTAATTGATTAAAAGCGTTTATCCCTTTTCAAACGTTTGTGAATTCCAGAGAGTATAAACCGCATTTTTTTCGTACCTTGCTCAAAATAACTGTCGCAGCTGAGAAAATATGATACCTATTCAATTATGTTATGTTCAATGTACAATTCAATCAATCAAATACGTACTGTATTTGATTGATTCAATTGTTATGGTGCTCTGCAATTTACTTTTTAATAACGTTTTTTCTTGAATACAGTCAAGATGTTATTTATTTATTTTATTTATTTATCTTTATTGTATATACATAGTACGAAATGGTACAACAGGAACAATCACACAATATGTATAACAATTGGCGGTCTTATCGCTCTCGGCGATTTCTTCCAGACGATGTTGGGTACCGGAAAGATTTCATTGTTTTACGAACAAAAATTTTTTAAGGTAACTATCTGAGCCACGCTTTGTAGCGAAGCGTGGTAGGTAACATTGTGGTATCATTGATGAGAAAATAATAGAAAAAGAACAAATATTTTTTTTCCGTGTGTATATCTATTCGTGGCAAAATTTTAGTGTATGAAGCGTACACAAAGCAACTTAAGTTCTTAACTTGGATATACAATATTAGGTATATCTGATACATTTTAATTAGGTAGTAAGGTTCTATTGGAAACAAGAATTCACCAAAATTTTCATTTAATTACTTACTCATATTTACTATAAAATTGATGGTAATAATAACAAATATTTTGGACTTTTGATACACAACGCAACTACCCTCAAACTAAGCATAGTTTGAATTAAGAACACTAGAATAACTAAGAAAATACTTGATAACTTAATTTTTATAAATACATACATATTATTAATAGAATATACTCCAACTCCGAAACTTTTTATAGATCATACAAACAGTAGCCCGACAGGTATCGTACCCGAAACCTCAAGCACAGTAGTCGTATGCGCTACTACTGCGCCATCTAGGCAGTTAATATAACGTAATATTGTTTGGCAGAACTCCCACCTATTATCCACAATATATTATTGCCCCATAAAATTTATGTCCGCAAAATAAAGCCGGGAACTGACCAGGTCGGAGTCAAATACATGATTAAAGGATATAAACCGGATATGACGTTGTTCATGAGGTATCTGTCAAATACGAACTGCTTTTAGCATTTATAGCCGGTGGTAAAATATAATGATAGTATCTATGGCAACAGTTTTAGTATTATATAGTTTACCATGGACTGCCATAACAAAAGCAATGTTTATGTGGAGAAATACCTGAATTAATGATGATCCGCATTAATATATAGTAGTTATATTAAAAACAGGGTATTTTGGTTTGACCACCTAACGAGGATGGATAATAGAAGAGTCAAAAAGAATTAAAAGAGCGAATGTGTGTGGAATCGTTGGGTCACATTTACTTACTAACTTGGCGATGTTTGAAGAATGTGCAAAACAGCGATGAACATGCGATAGGGATTAATGAATTGATTTTTAGTGATTAACCGGACGTAGCAAAAGAGATGATAGAAAGGTTTAGTAGTTTTAGGAATAAATGTATGTTTTTAGTAAACATACATCGACTGCTAAAACTATTACTCTTCCTTTTAGCTTCGCTATAATAGTAATAAAGTCTTAATTATTTCCCATCACTTAGGTTACATGTTCTCTTAAATCTAATTTCATTTATTTTAGTTTACTATCGCCTGGACCATTACTGTGATACTCCTTCTCATTTCTTTCTTTGACAGGATCCCCTACTTGGGTATAGGCCTCCTTCAGATTTTCTCATATTTCTCTATTTTTAGCTTGCTCAGTCCATTCATTGTCGGTTGTAGCCATAATCTCATCACTCCATTGCTTTATAGGTCGACCTTTCCGTCTTCTTTTAATGTACACTATAGCGTGCTATGTGACCAGCCCGTCGCCACTTTAAGCTTAGACAGTAGAGTAAGACATCAATTAGTTTTGTAATTTGTCGTATGGAGTCACTTCTACTTTTATTTTATTTTCCTTATTTTTAAAAGGCTTCTTTCCATCGCTTTCTGGCTTCTCACTAGTTTTGTTTTTATTTTAGCAGTGTACGTCCTCGTTTAGCAGCCACACGTAAGAGTCGGTAGAACGCATGTATCCATAACGATTTTTTTTAGTAAGAATGGATACTTACCTTTCAATATTTCTTTGACTGACCAGTATTTTTCCCAGCTCATGTTTATTATTTATTCGGCTTTTTATTTCTTCTTCTTTGTTTTTATCTTGGAACGATAGTTCTTTTCCTAAATAAATATATTTGTTTACACATTCTAATGTCTCTTCTTCAAGTTTTATTGTATACGGGTAGTTGTTTGTTATACTTTTTGTTTTTGTTTATTCATCAAAAGACCTTCATTAAACCAATAAATTAAACCTATTAAACGAACGTAGTGCACGTTCGTTTAATTAGTTTATCATGATTTTTTAAAATTTCTGCCCTTTTCAGCAAAGAGGACTATATCATCCGGGAATCTCAGGTGACTTGGGTATCAATTGTCAATTTTTATTCCTTCTTTTTCCCATTGTAGATCTTTCGAAGATGTTTTGTAGTATTGCTATGAAAATTAATGAAAATTACAATAATTATAGTAATGTACCCTTTACCTAAGCTGTGAGGTTTTTTATGTATATGAATGAGCCTGACTAAGTTACTCTAGGTATGATGGAAAGCATAGGTATATAGGATCCAAGGGTAGTGGTCACTATGCTCGTTACTTATGCAAATAATGCAACAACGCAGCATGGTGACATACTATGGCAGATGTTTCTGCTTCATTGGTTCTCCGGCAAAACGAATGCTGTCATTTTAGGTCGATCTTCAGTGAGAGATTAGAACCGCCCCGTTCGTGTTGTAATCAGCGTGGCTATAAGCACCTTGTTTTTATATCATAATGCTCTAAGGTGGGGATGGACGTTGGTAATGAAGATCATTTTTTCGAATAAAAATTTATAAATTGTATTATAAAAATATACTTACGATATCACTTCTTAATCTATAATTGTAGATCTAGAGGGGCTCGGGGCTTAGTAGTGACCAAGTAAATTAACACAATGCATAGTTAAGCAACCCTAGCCAGGTCAATCTATGGATGGGTAAACATTCTTAACACACCGATTCCCTCTTCGGAGAGCACGTCAAGCCGTCGGTACTAGTTGCTATATGCATGCTTAATTTCTTTGAGATTAATTTTTGGCTCCAAGAATCCTTAATACCTATTGTTTTTTTTTTAAATATGGTGTAACCAGTCTCACAGCAAAGACGAATCTATTGACACCACTCACATAAAAATACGACAGGCCTAGGGCGGTAGGTTCTAGGGCGTGCCAAAGAAATATACATACACTCGAAAAAATCCCTCTTTCTTTCGCAGTCGGGTTAAAAGGGTTGGAGGGACTCGTGTATCTATGATGCAAAACATATTACTCCAAAAACCAAATCCACTTTTCATACTAATTCAAGTGATAAACTGCAATATATTATCACCATTACGCACCCAGGAAGGAAGGGTACGAGTGGAATTTGTTGAAAAACAGACTTGGATACGTTTCAAATGTAAATAAGTCGGAAAAACAGCGATAAACTGCCATCGTTTGTGCTCTCGTAAGATTACGTATGCAGTAAACAAACATATTAGAGCAACATTATAGAAGAGTGTATTTCTATTAAGATTTTTTTTTGGCACCCGTCAAAAGATGAGTTCGGTAAACGTTTCAGTAATACGTATATGTAATTTTATATTAATTTTGAAATTTTGTGAGAATCCTATTCGCGTCGTAAAAAATATTTACATGCTTTTTGTATCAATGAATTTTTTTACATAATTTTTTAATATTTAATTAATGGGAAAAAAAATAGTTTTAGATTTCAGGTTTTGTCTGCAATCGCATTTGGTAGTAATTTTGCTGAAACATTTTCAAATTCAGTTTGCACCCAGGGTTGTGGAGGTCCGATGCCAGTCGCTCCGTAAAAAAACTGAGATTCATCTAAAACCACTGGAACTAGTAGCCGACCCCAAATAATTTTGTTTAAACGTTTATTCAAAGAGGTTAAAGGTATAAATAGCAAAGGTTAGGAAGATAATTATACGTCGAACTAGCATTGATTTAATGGTCGGTTCTTCTTTTCACACTTTACTTCACATGTGAATTTATAAAGAAGTTAGGCCATGAGTTTGAAATAATTCAAGTGTTTTTTGCTATGTTATCTTGTTATTAAGACATTAACTTTAAGTCTGCTTGATTAATTATAATCAAGCAGATTAATTACCATTTCATACGAAAAATACCATCGTCGATTTAAATATTTAAGGAGCCTCTATTTAGCACAGGACATTCCGGAGCTAAATAATTATAAAATATATCAAACACTAAATTATTTAACAACCATAAAATATTACATTTCTTTCGATGAGTACTTTCTCTAGTCTCAATTCATGTACCATAAAGTTTGGAAAGCCGGCCAATACCAACAATAGCGTCTATAAAAAAAATCACAAAGCAAACTTAACTTTAAAAGTACCATCCAAGTCCTGCCAGTATTTTTTTTTATTTATCCGCAGTATAACTTCAACGGATACTAAATAAAGTCTTCACACACGTTCACACTCGATTGACTCTCGAGTGAGAGTTTGTGAACGCTCCCGACCCGGCGTTTCCGGACAAGGCGCCGCTATGACGCCGTCCGGTTCCGACAAAGCGGCAACATGGAGGACGCGGAGCTCGCGAAAAGAAAAAGATGGCGGGTATTAATACACCCATTACCGCCAACTCTATTGAGTGTTAGTTACTTATAGCTTGGCATTTATTCAGCGGCAGTTGAATATCAAATATCTGGCGATTTATGTGTGGATGTTATGTTAGTTTCTAGGAAATAATGCAGGGATTTAATGTAGGATGATCAATATTGACAGTATTTTGTAAATATAGGTATGTCTACACTGGTCATCTGTACCTGGTAAATTACTTTTGTGGCGGGATGGAAAAATCTTTCGGATACCTGCTCCTTGGGGATTCAGGACGCAGGAGGATGTGGTGATTTAACTATAAACCACTCTGACAGCCGTCTTCGGGAGCCCTACTCTGGATACGACCCATAAACACCAGTAAAGCAAGACTCGCAAGTCCTTTTGAGTAAATCTCCTCCCAAAACTAATGTTGGGAATGGGGCTGGTTGAGTTCCTGTTAATTATCTTACTTTTTAAAAAATGATAAAAACCTATTCAGCAGCGATTTTCTGTGAGTTTTGCCTATGAATAAAACAACATTTAAGGTATTAAGACACTGCATTTAAATTGATTTCCCTCTAAACAGTTATCCTGTAGACCTTTTTTTTTACCGTGTGGAAACCCCCTCGGGCCTGCAACGCACCAGGGTTTACGGCGAGGCGGTGTGTCGGAATCGAACCGACTAAAACCACACGGTGTGCAACTCTGCGCCTGACACGGGAAGGATCCGGGAATTTTTTTTTACTACTTCCAGATCCCTCCCAGCGCCTGCCCGCACTGAAGCAGGCACCGTCTCCTGGTAAGCTCTCTCGATTTACGCGACGTACGACACACGCGTACGTATTCTCCTCGCGGTTGGCGTCTGTAGCGGATGGAGGGGACCATCCGCGGCCACGTTCAGGGCGGCATGAGGCGTCGATAGGCGCGCCTTCGCCACCCGGTTCGCCGGCAGCGGATCGGCTTCGAGTGGAGATCGTTCTCCCGGGCCTTCCGGCCGGTAGCGACAGATCTTCTCCGATGACTGTAGTGAGGGTCCGATGCTGCGGCCCCCAGGCGGGACACACTGCCAGCGTTTGCTGGGCCAACTCCTCACTGCAGACACAGTAGTAACAGGCGAGTCTCATTTTCCTCCTGGCGACCGAGTGCAGGTACTTCCCGAAGCAACAGTGCCCGGAAAGCACCTGCGTCAGTCGGAAGGAAAGGGTCCCGTGTTGCCGCCCTGCCCACTCGAGGATCACCTCCATGATGAGAGCCTTCACGGTGGTGAAGCCAGCACGGGGAGCCTTCAGCCGGGATGAACAACGAACCATCGTCGTTCGACGGGCGGCTTCAGTCCGCTCGTGTAGCTCTTCGGGTGGAGGATGAAAGCCGTTCTTCCACCGCCGGTGGATACACTTCGGCGAGCACTTCCGCCTCCAAATCCCACGGGGGTATCTCGGCCAAGGCGCACGCAGCCTCGATCGATACGGTGCGGTAACCACGTAAGGCTCTGACCGCCAAGACCCTCTGAGGCCGTCAGAGGCGCGCCTTATTCTGAGCGGTCAGAGCCGCTACCCACACCGGTGCACCGTACAGTGCCATCGACCGGACAACCACCGTAAAGAGGGTTCTCGTTGCGACGCTGGCTCCACCCAGATTGGGTAAGAGTCGCCTAAGGGCAGAGGCAGCATCAACCACCTTTAGAGCAAGTTGTTGCAAGTGCTCGTAGTCGTCGAAGAGGCAACCATCCTCCAGGTAATCTGCCACTAGCCGCCTCTGGCACCCCGTGGTAGTGGAGTGCTTCCCTGATGCAGCTGAATGGTAGACTATTAAATGTGTTGGCGTGACACCGCCAACACCGCTACAACTCACCGCCTTTTCGGTCACGGTATCGACCGTCGAACGCCCCTCTCGGAATCCGAATTGGGCGTCTGACAAATCGGGGCCCACCTAGCTGAAGTTATCCTGTAGACCTAAGAAAAGGTAACCGGAAAACAACTGTGCCTTAGTGAACATTTGATGCAAATTCTAAGTATTTTTTTTTTTTTTTAACTAGGCTGCCAAAATGACTTTGCCCTGCCTGATGGAAAGCATGAGCAGAATCCAAGAGTGGTGGTCACCATCCTCAATGCGAAAAAGAACAATGCAGCATGGTGACCCTCACTATGGCGGCCTGGGGGGAAAGGGGATGGTAAGGGGGATAGGGGCGTTGGATTGGGGTATGGGCCTCCGGTATCCTCACTCACTCGATGAAACACAGCGTGAGCGCTGTTTCACACCGGTTTTCCGTGAGGCCGTGGTATCACTCCGGTCGAGCCGGCCCATTCATGCCGAAGCGTGGCTCTCCCACGGTATAAAAGTATGATGCCAGTAAGGATAGCGATTGGAGGTTTTCAATTAATTAGTCCTCATTTTATAGAGTTTTGAGATATTTTTCTCAGTTGTCAGACGTGTGGAAATTTTCTAACGAGATGCAACTTTTCTTCTAAAATGGAATTATATGTCTAGAAATGTCATCATTTTTTTGGAATAAGAGCAAACGTGCAGATCGTATACGTATCGCCTTATGATAAGCGATTACCGCCGCCCATGGACACCCGCAACACCAGAGGCTCAAATGCGTTGCAGGCCTTTGGGGGATGGAGGGGGAGATGGGAGGAGGGGTTGAGGTATGGGCCTCCGATATCCTCAGTCACTCGATGAAACACAGCACAAGCGCTGTTTCATTCCGGCTTTCTGTGAGGCCGTGGTATCACCTCGGTCGAGCCGGCCTATTCATACCGAAGCGACGCTCTTCCACTTTTACTTTTACTCCGGTCTTTAAAGCTACAGTGTTTAACAGTCAACATACATTTTTAACCTATGTCATTTATTTTTCAGGTGATTGCTTCGCAATTAAGTTTAGTTTTCACCGATTTCGGCTTTGCCATACCTGAAATTGTGGTAAAGAAATTAAAAGTCTGAACACTTAAGATCTTGAACATCCGACACTTCAAATCAGAACAGATATCATCAAAGTCTTTGCCGGATGCGATGTAATAGTTCTATATAAAACCATGAATAGTGACGTCATATGCAACAATACTTCAACAGCTCAAACGTAACAATAATTCTCACCTTCAAAAGAAGATGGCAGCACACGTAGATCCTATTAAATTTTATAAGACGCGTCATCCCGGGCCCTGTGTTGTTAATCCGTCTTTTGTTGACTACGACGGAAATTGCCCGGAGACGGGCAATGTTGCAATGGTACACCGCTCTCGTGAACGACTTTAATACCTGTTTATGTTGCTTTTGTACTCGCAATTTGTGCACCGGGATGTTTGGAATTGAGTTTGCAAAACGACTTAACTCTTGTTTGATATTTCGTGTAAATATTGACGCTTGGTTCTAGTTCTGGATTGTTTCGTTACAGAACGTAAGTGGCAAATTAAATATTTCACTTAATAAGAGCTTTATCACATCATCATCATCATCATCAGCCTATCGCAGTCCACTGCTGGACGTAGGCCTCTCCAATTTCACGCCACTTAGTTCGATCTATGGCTTCTCGCATCCAGCTCCTGCCAGCCGTCTTGCGCAAATCATCGCTCCACCTGGCTTGTGGACGTCCTACACTACGTTTGCCGAGACGCGGTCTCCACTCAAGAACTCGTTTACCCCAACGGTTATCGGTTCTTCGGCAAATGTGGCCAGCCCACTGCCACTTCAGCTTGCTAATCCTGTGGGCTACATCGATGACCCTGGTTCTTTGTCGGATCACCTCGTTTCTAATGCGATCCCTTAGAGAAACGCCGAGCATATACCTCTCCATTGCACGCTGAGCGACTTTAAACTTATGGACCAGTCGAACCGTAAGTGTCCACGTTTCGGCTCCGTAAGTCATTACGGGTAGGACGCACGCATTGAAGACTTTCGTCTTTAGGCACTGTGGGATCGATGATGAGAAGACCCGACGAAGTTTCCCAAACGCTGCCCAACCCAGCTGGATTCTTCTGTTCACCTCGTCCTCAAAGCTGTTTCTACCTAACTGCAAAGCCTGCCCGAGGTATACATATTTTTGAACAACTTCGAGAACGGCACCGTGTACCGCAACCGGTTCCGGTAGTACATGTTCATTGAACATGACCTTGGTCTTGTCGAAGTTCATCCGTAGGCCGATGCGCACAGACGAGTCAGCCAGGTCGTTCAGCATCTGTTGTAGGTCCTGCAACGTCTCTGCCATGATGACGATGTCATCTGCAAATCGCAAGTGAGAGATGTATTCGCCATTGATGTTGATACCGCGCCTTTTCCAGTGCAGCGTCTTAAACAGGTCCTCCATTGCATTAGTGAATAATTTCGGGGATATAACGTCCCCTTGCCTCACTCCTCGATGCAATGGTATGGGTCTTGTATGCTGATCCTGTACTTGGACGGACATAGTAGCGGCTTTGTAGAGACATCTCAACACTCGGACGTACCGCCAATCTACTTGGCAACGCTGCAGGGACTCCAGAACAGACCAGATCTCAATCGAGTCAAAGGCCTTTTCATAGTCCACAAATGCTAGACACAGGGGCTGATTATACTCTTCGGTCTTCTGTATTATCTGCCGCACTGTGTGGATGTGGTCTATGGTGCCATATCCGCTCCGAAACCCAGCCTGCTCCGGTGGCTGGTATTCGTCGAGTCTTCGCGCAAGACGGTTCGTGATGACTCTTGAAAACAGCTTATAGACGTGGCTCAAGAGGGAAATGGGCCGATAGTTCCTCAACATGGTTTTATTTCCCTTTTTGAAGAACAGGACGACCACACTCCTACTCCACGCCTCTGGAGTCCTCCCTTCGAACAGGACAGCGTTGAAAAGCTTTTGGAGCGCCTTTAATACGGGTTTACCTCCAGCCTTTAACAGCTCTGTAGTAACGCCATCCTCTCCAGGGGCTTTTCCATTTTTCAGCTGTCTAAGAGCCATCTCGATTTCGTCAATGCTGACTTCTGGCAGATCTTCGGTGAAGTGGCGTGTTAATTTGGCCCGAGGGTCCTCATTTTCGGGATCAGGTCGAGATGCATGCGAAGCGTACAAATCGCCATAGAAGCTTTCTACTTCCGAAAGGACAGCCAGCTTGGAAGCAACGACTTCTCCGCTTACTGTGGTCAGCTTCGTCAAATGGCTTCTTCCAAGAGATTTCACAAACACTTTTGACCCCCGATTCTGCTCGATTGCTCTTTCAATCAAAAGAGTGTTGGAGCATCGGAGGTCGTGTCGTACACGCTTACTAATCTCTCGGTTTAGAGTCCGTTTTGCCGATGAAGTGACTGGCGGGTTCTCACGTCTTTCCTTCATTAACCCTAGTGTCTTTTCTGAAAGCTTCGACTTCGTGTCTGTACGCTGCATTTGACAAAATCTCGTACCTTCACTCCTGAGGATTCGAACCACATTTTCAAGGTTCTGGTTTACGTCTCTTGTGGTTTCCATGGCAACAAATCGGTTTTCCAGATTTGACTGGAATTTTTCAGATCCCATCTCGACTTGGAGCAGAGTTGGTCGGAGCCTGGACTTCATCATGCGGACACGTTCAGCCTTGAAGTTGATATTCAGAGAACCTCGGACTAGTCGGTGATCGCTACCGGTGTTAAACCTATTGAGCACTGAGACGTCTCTGAATATGTGCCTCCTGTCCGTTATGATGAAATCGATCTCATTTTTTGTCATAGCGTCCGGGCTTTTCCACGTCCACTTTCTTTGGGGCCGCTTCTCGAAAAATGAGTTCATCAAAAACAGCCCCTCCCGCTCGAGAAAGTTGATGAGCATTTGCCCCCTATGATTCCTGTTTCCAAATCCATGGGATCCTATTACCGATTCGCCGCAAGTTTGTACTCCCACTTTGGCGTTGAAGTCACCCATAACAACGTTGTAGTGGGTTTTAGTAGTGGAGTGGAGGGCCCTCGATATGTCATCGAACATATCCTCCACCTCATCGTCTGAGTGAGCCGAGGTCGGTGCGTACACTTGTATTACCTTGAGGCTATACCTCTCGGTAAGCTTGACAATGAGGTACGCTACCCTGTTCGACACACTGGAAATTTCCACAACGTTGCCAGAAAGCGACTTGTTTACCAGAAACCCCACGCCACCTTGGGATCGTTGGTCTCCCTCGCGGAAGTACATCAGGTGACCTGAGTCCAGGATTATGGTATCCTCCCCCTCTCTTCGGACTTCACATAACCCTAAGATATGCCACCTAATCTTCCCAAGTTCCTCCTCAAGTTGTACCAGATGCGAGTCTAGCCGTAACGTGCGGCCGTTGTACGTTGCCAGGGTCAGTCTTTTGTGGTGGCCTCCCGTAACCCGGTGATTCTTAGCACCCCCTGTCCCGCCGTAACCGTGGTCGCCACCATGACCAGGAATAGCGGGACTACCGGGAACTGGGGGCCGTGGCTTCTGTTGCTTACTCATGGAGGGGGTCAGCCCATAATCACCACGCTGGGCAGGCGGGTTGGTGATCGCAGGGCGTAACTTGTTGCACCGGTGACGCTGCTGCCCATCACCGGCCTTAGTATTGGTGTTCCGTTCCGTAGCTGCAACACTACTTATCACATTAATGTTTTATGTAAATAGCTAGTAGAAAAAATAAATAACTTGCAACACATTACATACGGCAGTTTTAACTTAAAACTAAGCCCTACTACTGTACTATGTTAACTAGAAGGCTGACGAATGTACTATAAACAAATTATACCTATTCTCAGAACAGCTACTCTTATTTATTATAAAATATTATTTGTCGTGTATAAAATACTCAATCTATGGCTTAATAAAACAGGCCAGTATTATAAAAATTCTGCTCCTCTTCCTACATTTTTCATAATTAAATCATTCCATTTACCGTACCTTGATAGACGCTACCCAGGAGACCAAATAGAATTCATCCATTTCCAATTAGAGGTACCTACATTTTTTTTTCAAAACGATCCTCCGACCAATTAGAGACTCGCCGGTTGATGTATCGACAATTTTATATCTTGATCAAAATTTATATCCGGTGGGAAATCGACGGGTATCCGGAGTAATTGTGCCGCGGTTCGCCGGCCTCTGATTGTTGGATTACGATT
The DNA here is from genome assembly GCA_003709505.1 of Hyphantria cunea. NCBI lineage: Eukaryota > Metazoa > Arthropoda > Insecta > Lepidoptera > Erebidae > Hyphantria > Hyphantria cunea. The sequence continues at coordinate 82,629 of PKRV01000625.1, forward strand.
TTGTATAGACAACGATGGCTTAAAGAAAGAATGGGAGACATTTATTTTATCTTGGAGCGCTGTTCCAACAATTAAGTCGGTACCAATCACTGTAAGACGGTGTTGTTTTGCTTTTATAACGTTACAATTTGAAATTTATATTTAGTTATTGTTCTTTTAAGCTCACTCTTGTACGAAGTAAGTTTTTGGCCATAGCAGTAAGTAGTAGGTAGAAGAAAGTGCACTTAACTAAGTTTCCGATTAGCAATTTAGACGTGTTTATTGAAGCCCATTTTGGACGTCAATTTAGAAACTTACTATACGAATCAAAATTAAAAAAATACCCTACGCAAGCACTAAATCGAGTAATCATACACTCAAAGTACCTTATATGATTTTGGAAAAGAGCTGATACTCTTACACTGCAGGACCGATATTAACCAAACATAACTAATAACCACCGCCAGGAAATTGGAGGGGAAATTCTTCGCACGGAAAGTAAAATCGTTCGTAGTCAAGTTGTAAAAAAATTAAAGATCAATATTTTATTTCCGATCTCACAGGCTTCAAAGCAAATTTCCAATTGTAACTTTAACTAGTTATTCTACTAGTTTTCTGCTTATTTAATGAACCTTTATGTATGAAAAAAAAATGCGCAATGCTTTTCGCAATTTTTCCTTTACCTGTGCTATAAGACGTTGCTTCGTACAAAATTTCAAAATTCAAGTTCACGTGAAGTACCCTGTAGGTTTTGATTCCCTTGCGAGTGTGGCATGGCAAAATTTGTAGCATAAACGGCTGTATCTTTTTATTATGTCAACTTAGAAGTTTGGTTTTTTCACAGCTGCAAGTGGCAGTAGATCTGAGAATTTCATATGATGATGATGCTTGATACCTCCACGCGTTCCTGAGAAAAAAAGGTTTGACAGACAGACAAGGACAACAAAGTGATCCTATAAAGGTTTCGATTTTGCTTTGTAAGATACAGAATCCTAAAAATAAACTTAAAGAGCAGTAACAATTAAATGATACGTTGAAAAATTTTAAGAATAGAAGTTCGTTGTAAAAGAGTAAAATCAGCTCATTTTGATGTCCATTTCAAAATTCGTTTAATACTTAACATATTTACGCTTGATATGCTGCCAATATTATCCGCAAATAGTGGATAAACTGACACAATTACTGCCATAGCTGTCAATAGCGCAAAGGGAATATGCGATGGGGACAATTTGCGCTCGTTTGGGTAATTATCGCAAAACCAGCCTCGGGGACATTGCGATTGGTGCGCTGTAATCGTTCCGTTGACACTGCTGGCTGGGTGTGGGTAGATTATAGTTTTTTTGTTTCGAGAATCATATTAGTACTTGCTTTGGATCTTCCAAGATATTTATATACGTATATAAGATGTGTTATTAATAATAAACAGGATTTATTTTAATGATGCTATGAGGCAACGTTCTGAATTGCTTAAAATTGAATGTCTAATTATAAGATCTATCGTTGAAATACAAAGATTTTTTTATGGCATATGAATCAAACGAATATACGCATCGCCTCATGGTAAGTGATTACCGCCACCCATGGACACCCACAACACCAGAGGCGTCACAAGTGCGTCGTCGGCCTTTTAAGTACGCTCTTTTCTTAAAGGTTTCAAGGTCGTATTGATCCGGGAATATTGCAGGCGACAGTTCATTAAAAGTTTTGTTACGTACGGTGATGGCGGGAAGAGGCGGTAGGGACCAGCTTAAACAATTAATTAATAAACACTCCTCATAGTAGTACGGTAGAAGATGCATAGCGAGGCCACATTTCTATGCAGCGCCAAAGGATACAGCCGATTACAAATATCTTGGCAATTGTTTCGATCAATCGATCGAGTCAAATACTATCTAGAAGAACGAGCTGGTAGTGCGGTGCCTCTGTCCAAAGATGAGAATAGTATTCTGCTTGCAGCCGAACCTGCGCCTTATAAAGTAGAAGACAGTGTGCAGGATCTAGGATTTATGAAGATTTTATGGAAAGAATCTTCTTTCCATAAAATCTTTTTGTGAGAAATCTGCACCATTTAGTATTAGTTTTATGACCAAATAAAAGACACAATGACACGTCAAGAGTACAGATTACTCACATTCATACTGCATGACTAAATGGCCTAATATTACATTAGGGAGGTGGGTACAGTTCCCCGGCTCCTAGTACCCGCGATGGCGTGCGGTTTAAGTCGGTTCGAGTCCGACATGCCACCAGGAGGTGGTATCCGAGGGGATTTCCGCACGAGAAAAAAAAAGGGAGGTGGGTACACAATTGCTAATAAATTTACACACTACACACAAATAATACTAAACATAAAAAGTCTAAATTTAGATTTTTTCCAACCATTCCTAATTTGTAGGAAGGTACAGGACTGTTACAATATGCACACTTACAATACACGAACAGTATGCGACACAAAGCTTACCAGTAATTTCTATTGAGCTGTCTCATGACACAGTACGATACCGTGACCACTGTCAAGATAATGGCCCTCTGCAATTACAGGAAACTAGCTTTGTGTTAACTGGTGTGGATTATAGGCTGTTTCGAGAGCTTGGCAGTGAACTCAACAACCTTCGCGCTGTGCAGTACATGCTTCATATAGCTTTGTATGGTAAATTGTAACTCACAGCATTTTCCCCATACTATGTTGGTACTAGAGTATTACAATTGGAATTATTTCTACTTTTAAGCTATTTTCTAATACACCTGTGGCAATTTTCACATATAGTAAAAAAATATATGTAAACGCCATCTAACGAAAATAAAGAAAACTAATCCTGCGTTGCGCTATGGAAGTTCACTGATATTTAGTGACATTTGGTTAACGTTTGTCAGTAATTACTGTTACGAAATATTAACCATATCAGATAGGTTTCCGTATTGAAATTTATAAAGGGCTTGACTAGTTTGCTGTTCGACTATAAAATACGACTGTAACATCCAATATTTAAGGTAAATTTTAACAATACTTCGTTTAACTAGATAGAAATAAAATCATTATGGCCACGCATACGTGGCCATAATGGCATAATGGCTCGGGTCTCCTCTCAGGAGAGGGTTAAGGCCATAATGATCATAAGGCATAGCCTTAACCCTCTCCTGAGAGGAGACCCGAGCCCAGCAGTGGGACATTATGGGTTGTTGATGATTGATTGAAATAAGATCATTTATTTTCAATTCTCAATACGTCAAATATTCTGAGCTCAAAAAATATACATACTATACTGTAATAGTTTTTTTTTTATTTCAGAATATTTATTTATATATATTTTCTACATAAATTTAAGTAAAAAATAGTTCGTCGACCACTGAATAAATTGAAAAACCACACACAAACGAAGCATGTGAATATGATTATTCACATGCTTTGTTTTTAATTTTAAGCTGATTACGACGAAGTCAAAATAATGGTTAATATTTTTGGCAGCCTATGAAAAAAGATAATTTATTAAAGAGCTTGTGTTATGGGTTCTAGACAACTAATATAAATGCATATGTACTTTTTAAAATTCTTTTTAGGTGTTTCATATGTATAATATATATATTAAACATATGAAACACCTAAACTCCAAAACAAGTATTTGCAGATTATACAAACATTTGTTCCGACCCGGGAATCCAAAACGAAACCTCAAGCACATCAAGCAATCAACACCTTAAGCATAGTACCCATAACACAAGCTCTGCTTGGCTTGGGACTAGATTTCGTTGTGTGCAAGAATTCCGAAATATTTATTTATTATTTTTATTAAACTAATATAAAAAGTCATGTCGATTTGTACATTGTCTGCAATTAGCAAGATGCCATTCCTATTATCAGCACTTCTACTACAGCAAACGATTGTAAAATAAACTGCTATAGGAGGGCCCAATAAATCGCAATGGTGCAATGCAGAGCCAAGTATTCCCGTGCAAAGCCGCGGTTTATCCATCCGAATGCAGCAAGAAGCTTAACTCTGTTATCCGGAGCAACGATTGAGGCTAGAATTAAAACTGAATTAAATCCAACTGGCTGTCTGCAATGACTTGCGGCGCCTGGGAATAAAATTAGTTGCAATAAAAAAGTAAAATTTAATTTGCGATTGCTAATAAAAGTTTTTATTTTGATTTGTTTTGAATTGAGTTACTGTTAGTATTTTTTGTGAGTGAATTAGAAATTTTACTCTCATGCGCCTAAAGAAGTGAAACTTCTTTAGGCGCATGAGAGTAAAATTTTTACGAATGTAAAGTCACGCAAGTATGCAAGGGAAGTGTCGAAAAAGAGAGAGAGAGCGATCGAGACCGATTGAGAGAGAGTAAGACAGGGCGAACATAGCAGGAAGCAACTAGCGATGGGGATGCTTTAGTCACAACAATACCTATAGAAATCGCGTCGAATAGTGTAAATATTGAAGAAATAAATTAAAAAAACTAAATTTATAATTTATATTAATTTTCAGCACTTTTAATATTTTAATGACAATTAAATTCCTAACATATCTTCCTTTTGCCCTTCCTTTAAGTCTCGGAAATCTAAAGTTTTAGATTTTTATAAATATAGACAAGACTGTTCAAGATTAGTTCGCCAAAGAAGTTTCACTTCTGACATGTGTACTTTGTACGCACGCACTTTTTTTTTAAAGTAGAATTTTTGATGTGAAAACTTCTTGAGCAGCGTTGAGCAGTTTTTGGTAGGAGAAAATTTTATTAGTTCGCGTAACTAAGTCATCGACATGCTGACGTCATAAAACTTCTTTGGCCGCGTTGAGCAGTTTTTGGTAGGGGTAAATGTTATGGTTGCACATCACCGACTATGTATGCTAATGTTTGAGGGTGATAATTTAATTTGAAACTATGAATTTTCTGAAGATTTTACTTCTATCGACAGTCTTTATGACTGCCAATTTTTTATGTTTGAGGTTCAATTGGTCAGTTTATTCTGGTATATCTTTTTTGTTTACAGTTTATGAGGGAAATAGGTGGACGCGTAAGTTATAAAAGACTGAATCTTATAGCAAATAATAATTTAATCGAATCGAATCGGTTCAGGAATAACGATATTTGGTTGAACGCGTGCAAAGCTACCGAAGAACTTTTTTCTATTTAAAATAAAATAGTTTAACCACAAAATATTGAAGAGAGATCAGAATAAAACAGTTATGATTTCACGGCTAAACCGCTACACGGTTTTTCATAAAATTTGCCATGAAGGTAGTTTCGATTTTTGTGGAAGGATGAAGGATTTGTGTGGAAAGATGTAAGTTTAATTTTTATCACGATAACTAAGATACACGCGAGCAGAACTGCTCGAAAAGAGTAGTTAAGTATAAATTAAGTATTATTATTGTGTTTAAAAATACAAAAGGTACAGATATAAATATTCATATGTTTTTAAATTATAATTTAAACTGCAAATGGAATGCAAAGAAATCACTCGTTATTTCTAATGCCTCCATTTCCATTGCACTAAACGTATTTCTGAATGCGACCTCTTTGCATTAAATTGTTTATGGTACTCCATTCAACCTCTTTGTGTCATTGCGTTCTTTAGAGTAATATTTAGCAGAAGTTTTGCTAATAGCGGGGTTTTGGCGCCAATTCTATGAAAACGATTTCGTACGCTTAAGTTGAAATGGGTTCTGTATTAACTTTATTAATGTCAATGCACAATTATGTTCTGTTTTGTAAGTAACGGAATATTCATTTGTGTTTATTGAATTGAATGGCTTTTTTCCGTTAGTACTTTAGCAATGTATTGTAAAAATCCATTTGAAGTCCCAAACTATATATCCNAGGAGGTCTATGTCACAAGACAGCCTGACCTACTAAATGACAGTAAATGGTAATTTATAAACATACAGAAAATAGGAAAAAAGTTTATATAGTATAATTAAATATAGTTAGCATAGTCTTATATTATATCACATATTGAGCAAAGGTCAGAGTAATTAAAGGCTATTTTTATTTATTTATATTTAAATGTCAATATTACTATACTATAAATTTATGTCTTGTAAGTAACCATCGAGTCTTCCCTACGTTATTGAGTTCGAAAAAGTTTTTAGAGTACTCAAAATATATTTTAAAGATAAGTAAACTAAAACAAAAGTACTGTAATAGTTTAAGGCGTGTTTACGAGTACAGTATTATTTTTTCTTGTAAATTGATCAATATTTAAATATAATTTCAACCCTTTGCTTATGATCTGATAGATTAATTTTAAATCGTTACCGTTTGTTTCTTGGACCACTAACTAATGCTGCCTTCAAACCGGGGTTCCGATTTTTTTAAGTTAAAATCAAAATGTAATATTAAAATGGACTGGTTACTTAAGAGCGTTGTTTAAACGTTGCCATTATTATATAAGTTTTGTGCGCTAAAGTTACATAATAAATAAACTTTCTAAGTTTAAAATTTTTAATAATAGCGGACTTCCTTGTTGAAAAGTTCACCTCATAATTATCTTTTCGGAGCTAAGGCTCTCATAAACTGTATAGAATGCAGAATTTAAAATAGATTACCATTTTTTCCGAAATTTGGATAACTCTTTACCCAAGCTCTGCTTAGCTTGGGACTAGATGGTGTTGTGTGCCTAAAATATTTATTTATTTATTCTTCTTTGAAAGAAGAACATTGCGGGTCACACAAAGTATCTCATGTGGGGTGTGAATTCACAACATTCAGCGAAGTAAAAAGCTGCGAGGTGGCCGTATAAACCAATACCCCATCCATACTCCATATTGTCTGTGGGAGAACCACGCTTCGGCATGCAAGGGCCATCTCGATCGGAGTGATAACACGTCGCCACAGAAAACTAATGTGAAACAGCGCCTGCGCTGTGCTTCCCCGAGTGAGTGTGGATACAGGAGGCCCATATCCCAACCTCTTCCCCTTTCTCATCCCCCAAAGGCCGACATTGCACTTGTGACGCCTGTAGTGTAGCGGTTATCGCTTATTGTGAATAGGGGGCAGACGAGCAGACATCAGGCGATATGTCTGCTCGTCTGCCCCATATTTCATAATAAAGAGTAATTTATAGGAAGGATATATAACACACAAGCACTCTAACATCCATCAACCTTCAAATCAAAACACATGCTTTTGGTCTCATTATTATCTAAAAGAGCTGCTTATTTTTAGTATTTATTTATTTATTTAATCTTCCTCCTGCTTACATTGCAAAAGGCGGACTTAATGCATTACCTTCCAGTCAACCTGTGGGTGGTGCAGAGCTGCGTGTAGCAGGTTTATTATTGAAGCCAGTGAGAATTATTGTTCAAGTTGTACAAGGTTGTTCAAGGTATACGAAGATATAATTATATAACGTAAATATCATAAATACAATCTTCGTATACACACATGCGTATACGTATGCATACCCATATATACACACACACATATTACATCACTGGGAACATCCTTATGTCTTATGTCCAGTAGTGGTCTATTAAGGGCTGTGGATGATGATGAAAACACTGGCACTTTTAAAGGTATGGTAAATAATAAGCGTATCTTTAAAAAGCCTGTAATATTTTTTTTCAGCTTTGCTTCATCAAAAACTAACGCCTATTTCCACATCGGGCTAACAACCCATCACAACTAAACAAATGTTGAATGTTTTTTCATAAAACTTTCGGCGTAACAATGAATATTTTATTAAATACTGTTATCTGTAGACCACAGTCAATAACCATGGTCATTTTGTTCAAAGTTTTCATAATAAAATAATCTTTACTGCACTATTATATCTTAAAAGCATAAAATAGAACGATAGTCTGCATCAACTTTGTTCGCTTAAACACAAAATGCTATTAAAGTATTATAGCAACTAAGTGTATCACAATTCGGAGGGAGAAAGCTAAAGTATTTATTATTCAATATTATACGAAGATTTTGTCGAAAATTCCACGGAGTTCGTGGAAACTGTTAATTTTTAAGCGAAAGGACAAAATTCAAAGCCCCAAAGTCGACGCGGCAGTGTTGTGATATACGAGTTTATATTGTGTTCGGAATCGATAACGATTTTACATATCAATGCTTTCCCGTAGGTCATGACGGTCTGACGTTAGTGGTGTTACATCCTCATAGAATAAAATTTCTGTTTGTCGACTGAATAAGTTCCTCGTTGTTTTGAATGTAAAATGGTAGTGTGGAGGAACTGATATCATGTCCCTTCAACACTAAGGGAGGTTCTTCCGACCAAGCGACGTGGTCATGCCTGGCGGGCCACTGACCAACGGTTGACGTTGGAGTGTTGTATATATGCTAATCGTCGCGAGAACTTCTATTGTGTGATTCAAGATTGCTAGTTTCGTCGTGCACTACTTTACTCCGTAGTTCAGTGTATCTTCGGTAGATGGCGCTGTAGTATAGTTCTATTGCGCTGTATGTGGATATCACCATAGCAGCTAACACTTATTTTTATTATTTAATTCAAAAAGTTAGGTACGTATTACTTATAATCTTTAAGTTGTATTTGTTAAAGTCTGTCCATGTTTGTTTCAAGATATAATGTATGTTTTCCACCAGACAGAGTAGAGTCATTTTGGCAGCCACATTATAAAAAAAAGATTGCAGCCTGCACACCAGCAATTATTTTAGTTTGAGAAATTAAAGTAAACATTTTATCAGGTCTGAAAACAATTCTAATTTATATTTTACTAGCTTTTATCGCTCGCGCAGAAGTAGATGTTTTCGCCACTTTGGGTTGGTATTTCCAAAATTTCTTTATTAGTGTTCACTTACGTTATATAAAGAACCTAAATGCATAATTTCAGGATTCTAGGTTCATCGGTTTGGGTTGTGCGTTGATCTCTGGGTATCTCAGTCACCCTTCTCTTTTATATATAAAATATATAGAAATCAAATCGCAAATAAATATTATTTTAAGCACGCAGTAGTTGCTTTTCATTAAACAGATACTGTTGTTTTGAGTGTGAAAGTGTTTTATGTGTGATGTAAAGTTATATATCTTTGATGAGAGAGTTGTTAAAAAAAACTATTTATAGGCAGCCAACCTCTCGGCTACTCCAACGCCAGTAACCGAAGAACTAGTTATAACCAGTAACACTTGACTACCAATACCATAGTAGGTCTGAGGGTAAGGTCGATTAAAGTCTACTCAACTACCATCAAAAAAATCTATACCAATACCCATTATAAAGCTAAAGTTCGTTTGCAGGGAACTCAGGAAGTACTGGTGTAATTTGAAGAAATATTTCTGTTTTAGATAGCCCAGTTATCACTATTGAGGCTATTTATCAATACGCTACGTCCAAAGGTGCAAAGTATTATTAAAATTATTGAGGAAACGGATTAGAATCGTTCCTTTTGAGAGCACTGTTTAAATGGTTAAAGTGTTATAAAGAAACAATACATTTATTATCAAACATATTAAACATGTAAAATAGAAAAAAATAAGACATTTATCTAAGATTTAATAACAAATAATACACAAAATAAAAACAGTGAAATGTCTAGCTGTGTGACTAAAAGGCCACAGCTCAGCTTATGCTGCGGTCCTGAAACTGACCATAGCGTTGGTTTCAGCTGAAGCTAACATAACAGCTCACAGACGCGTGCACAGTTACAGCAATAAAAAAAACATATTGGAAATAATTAAAAACGTACCTTAAACACATAAGATATATAAGATTAACTATAGCGACAGGAACGAACTCAAGACCACAGACACAACAAAGCATTGGATTTTTGCAATGTTAAAAACAGCACTCTAATTTTGACTTAAAATTGAAAAAGTGAAAATGAAATTACAATGCATTTAATTGCAATGTATTAAATTTCCGTTCTCCATTAAAGGACGTAAAAATTCTGTGACAGCATGTGACTCTGCTTTGAGTTCGGCTCACTATAAACATTTTTGCATTTGTTCAAAACTTGTTTTTTTTGGTTCACATTGCTATAACACCTTGCTATAGGTTACAGGAGAAGAATACGAACTTGCGTGGGTCATTTATTTAATAAATATAGTTTACGAAAACAAACTTACAAAACAGAAAGGTGAACCTAATACAAACGTACAAAGAAACTAAAAATAAAAAATTTATACCCCCTACGCAAGCACTTAATCGAGTAATCATACGCTAAAAATGCCTTACATCATTTTGGAAAAGAGCTGATACTCTTACATTACTGGACCGATATTAACCAAATAAAGCAAAGACCCACCGTAAAGAAACTAGCTTTCAAATGAAAAAATCCGCATTGAAATTGGTCCATCCGTTTGAGAGCTACGTTGCCACTGCCAAAAAAATGCCCACACACACACACACCCACAGACAGACATCGATGACAAACTTATAACATCCTCCCATTTTTGCGGCGGGGGTTAAGGAGTGTAGAAAATACGGATATTGGGCAGTATGTTTCCAAAAGTTTGCGTAAATTTTTAATGTTGATATCATCAAGGTCTAGCTTTAACGAGATTGACTCCCCGTTGGTTTCTTCGACAACATTTCCTATACATTTTTATTGTGAAAGGGCTCGCGTTAGTAAAATTAAATCATGAAAAGTACTTTCTGTTATAATGAACTTATTAAAAATGTACGACTTAAATGTTCAGGTTAAATTTTGGGCTAAAAATGTTTCTATTAAAGTGTTTCAAAAGCGACAGTCTTCTGGCAGGTCTATCAATAGGTTTAAACAGAAAAGTTGTTACTAGCGAAATGTAAGCCTTTATATAAGAAAGAAAAATATTTGTTTTGGCAACTAAAGAAAGTTATAAACATAAAAAAGATGACATACAACAATTTTGCAAGTTCAAAAATGTACCCAAATCAATACAAAATATCTGACGCTAGTGTTCAATTGGGCCCCGGTGATACCATTCGTAAAACTATTTTACATGACCGTAATACATACAATAACAAATTAAGTATATGATGTGTATGACTCTGATTATATTATTAATTTGGGGATATAAGCAGGAGATTATGAATGTGTATGTATACAAATATGTTAAATTGAAGTTTTTGTTTGTAATTTCTTTTAATTATTTATTTATATTCCAAAAACATTTTATAACATTTTTGTCTGTCTTTTTGTTCTGCCTAATCTATGGAACGGTTAAATGTATTTTGACGGGAATTTTGCTGGCTGCTTTTAACTGATGACGAAAAGAAGCTTTTAGGTGGATAGCTGGCTGCCCCGCGGCTTTATCCATGGTTGTTGTTTTAAAGATACAAAACAACCACGAGTAACACTGTGGGGCTAAACTAGTGTTTAAATAAAAAAATATCGCTTAAGATTCAAACTTCTTCGTACTGAATTCGTTTAAAAACAAATACCCCGAGTACTTTAACCAGTGCGTTGTAGATTCACATGAATATAAATATCACAATAAAGATCGATACATTTAATAGTAAACCGATCAAAATTATCTTCTAAAATGTAAATATAATTAAACTTAGGGGAGTAGTGAGAGAGCCACGCTTCGGCATGAATAGGCCGGCTCGACCGGAGTGATACCACGGTCTCACAAAATACCGGTGTGTGGCGCTTGCGCCGTGTTTCACCGAGTGGGTGAAGATCCCGAAGGCCCATAACCATACTCCTCCCCATCCCCCTCCCCATCCCCTAAAGACCGGCAACGCACTTGTTACGCCTCTGGTGTTATGGGTGTCCATGGTCGGCGGTAATCGCTTACCATCAGGCAAACGAGCAGAACTATATCTTTCCGTTTGCCCGTTTCATAAAAAACTTGATTCGTTGGTCTAGTTCATCACAAAGAAGACCTAATTAAAGATAAAAAGCTTATATTTAACAAGATTTATTAAAGAGAACAATACGATGTACAGAAACTTCTAGAAATTTCGTTAAAACAGGCCCCTCTTCATTGTTGTGTTACAAAGAACGCGTGAACCCCAGTTGTAGTGCTCTTAAGCAAATCCTAAATTGCTTACACACAAATTATACTAAAACAGACAGTTACTACGTCGTTTTCTTTATTTTTTATGTAAAAAAACGGAGTTCGGGAGCACTTTCTCGGGACCAGGTGTGGGGCGAGCCTGCGCCGTAAAATTTAATTAGCGAAAATTATTTCAGATTATAAAGATTCTTGTAATTAGTATTCACGTTGGGACTTCGCGGCGATGTCTTGCTAGATACGGTTCAAGCAATTATAGCCATGGTTCTGTATATATGGTTTTAAAAACCTTGACAGATAGAAGTACCTAATATGGTTATGAGCGTCTGACCGTTTGTGTAATTCTATTATATTTTTTTACAAAATCATTATTACTTATCATAATTTAAATCATAATCTAGTTGTTTAAGCGGCCGCCACACCATTATCTACTGCACCAAGTGTTGTAGACTCAAATCCCACATGGGTCAACACTTTGTGTGATCCACAAATTGTTGTTCTGACCTTGGGTATTCTTTGTATCGTTTCATCTATCTTTGTAAAGTTTCCTGTGAAAAAGACGGTTTTTACCCTACCTACATTTTACTAAACGAGTTCTATAAGGTTAGTGTCAAGTTGCCTTACATTATATAGTGTGATCGTCTTACAAAGTTTCATAGGTTCATTATAAGAGAGCCACCCTTCGGCATCGACCGCAGTGATACCACGGCCTCACTGAAAACTGGTGGGAAACAGCGTTTGCGCTGTACCCATACCCATCCTCTAAAGACCGGCAACGTACTTGTGACGCGTCTAGTGTTGCGGGTGTCCACAAGCGGCAACCGCTTAACATCAGGCTGGTCGTGTGCCCCCTATTCCATAAAAAGACACATTGCAAAAACACAACACATAAAATTAAAAATAGTTAACAGGTATAAAAGGATCTCTAGAAAGTATCTTAGTTTGTTATTTCCTTTTTGATAAAGTTCTTAACAAGCTTTTACGTCCAGTTTAATTTGTTAAAGGATGTTACAATCTTCTTTCGTTTTACTCAAGATAAAACAGCAACTAAATCATAAAATGCAGTTTAGTTTTGTTTAAATTAAAAATACCTAATGAGGATTTTTTTGCATTGAATCGAATGATCGAAATTTATGTTCAACAAAGCAAAAAAAAAATGTTGGAATGATAAAAAACTTTATGCTTTAAAAACCTTTAAAAAAATACACTAGGTTCAAAATAATATATCTCCAAACTTTGAGTTTACTTTCAGCAGAAAATTCTGTAAGAGACGGTAAAAATATTTTAATTTTTTTACGTAAAATTTGGAAAATATATTTTTATCAAAACCGTCTCTTCTAAAGGGAAACGTATGTCCAGCAGTTGACGAGTAAATGCTGTTAATAAGAATAATCTCTCATCTCCAAGAACGGTCAAGGTAACTGGGAGAAGAAGGCCTAAGATATCGCGATGCCAGAGCCCATTTCTCCGATCTAGAAGGGCGTAGGGCGGGATTCCTACCTGGTTAGGGCGAAAGTTATTTTCTTAAGGGTTTCTATTTTATTTGCAATAGACTCACCCGTGATAAAATGCTAAGAGGCTTCAGTCGTTATATGCGATAAATGTTTATCTTTCATTAATTCAGTAATTAAACACAGATGAAAGAATTGCTTAGCAGAAATTTTCTGTGAAATATTGTGATATCACTCCACTCGAATCGGCCCGAGTTTCTTGGTTCTCTCACACGTCGTCTCAGATTCACGCCTGCTCCGTGTTGTTGCGGATAGTAATGCGGAATTACCACCTTATTTATCTAATGAATGTCATAAGAGGCGACTAAGCGAGCAAATAAGGAGGACAACTACACTGCAAAGATAAAGAAAATGTTAAACATGCTTTGTAACAGCCCGCCATTTCGTGATATTGTAGGTCCAAACGTACGTTCTAAAGAAACTTTTACGTCCAGTAGTGAATTGTTATAAATAAATAAATAAATAAATATTTCAGACGTCTAACACACGACGCCATCTAGTCCCAAACTAAGCAGAGCTTGTATTATGGGTAATTAAACAACTGATACAAATACATATATACTTTTTTTTGTAAATACATACATATCATACATACAAAACACCCATACTCCGAAACAAACATTTGTAGATCATACAAACATTTGAACCGAACCGGGAATCGAACTCGAGACCTCAAGAACAGCAGTCGCATACACTACCGCTGCGCCACCGAGACAGTCAAGTTAAGTCAAGTCAAGTTTTATACCAATTAAAAAAATAACTTAGAAAATTGTATATTGAAATCCATTTTCAAAGCAAGAACATATTAAGTGACCAATTAAAAAACGGAGGCATTTGCAAAACTCGTCCATGTAGCATTTAACCGTTCTATAATATATATTATGTCTTGTATTTTTATTCCTTTTACTTTCCTACCAGTAATCCCAGTTTAATAGTAAAGGAATAAATATTTTTCTTTTCCTAAGTTTTACACTCAAAAGTCGTTTCGAAGTTATCGCGAAGGCAATCGAAAGTATTTCAAATAAAAACCGCCTAGGGCTGCAATATACGCTGTATTGGGGAACTTTGCTCATATTTTCGTCATGCGCAGGCCTTTACATTAAGTACAGTTGAGAACTTAGACGATACACTTAAGTGGAGTAGCCTATTATACGACTGTGCTTTTTTTTTATAAAAAGAATGCTTAGCTTACATAAGCTCTTGTTTTCATTAATATGTTTGTCTCTTAACAGTTCGCTCTTGTAATGTAAATATGTTAACAAACCATGTTACCATTTATTTTGGTGTTTTCCATGTATAATAAAATTCATTTAATTTACAAACCAGCTATATTAAAAACAATAACAGTCACACTGAACAGGTGGGGAAAGCTTTAAATATTTCGGGAGAAGAATAACACAGAATTCAAGATGTTCGCCGGAGATAGTGAAGAGAGTCGCAATAGCTAAATAACACTGCTACCGCAATAAACATCCGTTCAACGGCAAAATTAACTCCAAAGTAAAAAATACAGCTCATTAAAACATATATTTCGTGTATTGCATTTTATGGCTGCGAAACTTGGACATTTACTCAAAGGGTTATTGAGATGTGGTGCTGGAGGTGGATGATGAACATCTGTTGGACAGAGTAAAGATCCAACGAGGAAGTTGAAATAATGGTTAACCAATAAAATCAGTTGTAGGAAATTGTTGACAACAGAAGAGGCAAAATGGTTGGCTACTAAGACCCGAGAATCTGCTTAAAACAACACTGGTAGGAAAAACAGAAAGCAAGAGAAAAGAGGAAGACTAAGATTAAGTTATATACAGCTATTAAAGGAGAAGGTAGGAGTCATGGTCTATCAAGAGGTCAAACAGAAAGTCAGAAAACAGAGACGAGCGACTATTGCTCCACTGACAAGGGACTAGCCTTTAAATTGAGAGAGAGAGAGAAAGAGAGAGAGAAAGAGAGAGAGAATGAGAGACAGAAAGATAGAAAGATATTTTACATATTTCTTCTTCTATCTTGAGATTTACTACATAAACATAATATTTTGTTAGATGTTTATATACATCTTACAAAAGATTATGTTTAATAGATAAGATAAATAAGATAAGATAAATAAAAGATTATGTTCAATAAGATGAGATAAAAGATTGAGTTTAGTAAGATAAAATTACAAGATAAGAAAAGATAATCTTTTGTTAGATGTTTATATACATCTAACAAAAGATTATGTTTACATATAGTTATATAGACCTTAGTTTCCATAAATGTTTTGGGCGCTATTTTCTTTTAGCTTTACTGTTCTTGTACTGTTTTACTGTTAGTTGAATTTATCGCCGTTATCGATGTATGCAGTTAATAGCTCGTTCCGGCTCTCGAGGCAATAAAACCCAGATAAACACTTTCTGGGATGTTTGACGATATTATTTTCTATAAGGATTTTATAGGGGTAGGGTTAAAAGGAAGTCACAAGTTTCTGAGATTATTTCGTTCTTCTGTGATGTAGACCACACAGTGACAACAAGATGTAAAGAGAGTTATATGCATTTTTATCCGACTACGAAAGTAGGAGGGTTATGTTTTTCGTTGCTACGCCCTAGAGCCTAAAGGGCTTGTCGTATTTTTATGTGAGCGGTGTCAATAGATTCGCCTTAGTCGTGAGAGTGACACTGGGTACATCGAAATAATAAAAAAAAAACAAAATTGAAAAATATATTTCAAATTTCTTCAATGAATTTAATAAAGATGGCAGATATTGACGCGTCGGGTTTTTTAAATCCGTTACTTATTTGCCACTAAACCTCATACGATTAAGACGGAGTTCGTAATAAAACTTCAGTGCATCATAGGCTTAGCACGCACTGCGATTTACGCGCGATTTTTTTTGTGTTCGATAGCAACAGTACTGTTGCGCACGCACAGCGGTGGTTAACCGCTTCTGTTGTAATTAAGTAATTCTTTAGTAATTAAAAAACACATACATACATACATTTTCCAAATGTATGCTTTCAAATGTCTTTGATCGATTAGTGGATGTACACAGTACCTATGGCGGTAGCGTTGTTTATGTTTTCTATTTTTTTATTTCAATATCAAAGCCACAACACATGCAGCGCGCTAGAAGTCCACGGTGGAACTGAAAATTAATTAAAACGTGTGGTTTTGCGTTACCAGCTATTCGTAAACCGCTTGCGTTTAATCGCAGTAACTAAATCGCATAATAAAGTTGATGTTAACAGTGATGATGATTCCCATGAAATAAACATGTACTTTTGTACGTATTGCTTAAGCCGTAGCACTTAGATCCATGCTTCGGCACATTTATTCCCAGACGAATTCATAGAAGTAACTTGTACCTTACATTTCCTATCTTCGTCGTCTTTTCTTGACATCGATTCCCATTGCAAGTGAATAAATAAATAAATATTTCGAACATCTAACAGACAACGCCATCTAGTCCCAAGCTAAGCAGAGCTTGTGTTATGGTTACTAGATAACTGATATAAATAAATACACATATACTTTTTTATAAATACATACATATTATACATAGAAAACACCCAAACTCCGTAACAATTATTTGCAGATCCTACAAAACATTTGGTCCAACTTGGAAATCGAAAGCGAGATCTCAAGCACGGCAGTCGCATAAGCTACCACTGCGCTACAAATGTAGTCAAATAACGAAGATAGAAGACTGATAAGCGTTTTTAACATCCCCTAAGTTTGACTACCATTTTGATCACTTAGAAACAGTTAGGTAACTTTTAATTCTAATGAAAATAAAAGAAACTAGAGGACACTTGAACGATGAAAGTTAGAAGTATGAGTCTTCTCACTTCAGTTATCAATTCATCAAAATCTTTTACTGGACTATTCCACTGCTGGACATAGGCCTTTCCTCAGAAAAGAGGTTTAGGCCTACTATATACTATGATGAGCATACGGTATCAGGCAGTAGAGCCACGCTGATTTCAACAGGAATCGGCCAGTTCGACAGGGGCGGTACTTCCCTCGCACAGAAGTTCAACCTAAAACGACAGCGTTCGTGCAGTTGTATTTCGTTGGTGAGTGCGAGACCAGAGACCCAATGATACAGAAGCATCACTAGGCTGCCATAGTGTAGGTCACCGCCATGCTGCATTGTTGCATTGTCTGCATTTGCAATGAGTGTGGTGACTGTTGTGTTCGAAGTCTTTAATAAAAGATGTGCCCAGGATTGATTAGGTTTAATATTAGACTTAACAAACCATGGAGTGTTTGGAGGCTTGAATAAAAGATGTGCCCAGGATAGTGACATGACACCAACAGTAACGTTACATTTTACATACTAATTAGTAAAATAAGACTCTTACGATGTACACAAGATGGGGGTGTTGACACACTATAATCTTAATTCATTACTACATTAATTATTCCTACTAATGTAGAGGAACGGGAGTGATGTCCCTATAACACGAAGGGAGGATTCTCCGACCAGGCGTGGTGATCATATCTGGCGGGCCACTGCCTAAAACTTGATGTTGAGAAGTTGTATATATGCTAATCGGAGCTGGATNCGCTATAACTTCTATTGCGTGATTCAGGATTGTTAGTTTTTTCGTTTCCTTCGATACACTGTAGTTTGACGTATTTTCAGTAGACGGAGCCACACTAAAATATAGATTCTAAAAGCGAGGCATGAATGTGCTGCATATTGTTAATCATTTGACTATAGAACCTAATTATAATATAAACAATGTTTAAGCAAGCTTTAAATGAAAACGTAGCTCTGAAAGTTTTAAAAATTGAAAATTTAAGGCCCACTCATGACCTGACAGTAAATGGCATTTTTATATCTTTTTACCGAAAGCCGTGCAGCCAAAAGAAAGGGTAATGGTTTTGCAGTGTATGTTTGCAGGAGCTGGATGCAGAAAGCCGAGGATCGAACCAAGTGGCTTGCAGTTGGAGAGGCCTGTGCCTAGCAGTGGAGTACAATAGGCTGATAACGATGATATATGTACGTATGTCCCACCAATTTTAATGAATGAGGTGTCAATAGATTTTCATTAATGAGCCGGGTCTTTAAAGTAGTTGAGTTATAGTTTTCAAAGTTTTTCTTGATTGCATACGACATACCTCATCATCATCATCATCATCATCAGCCTATCGCAGTCCACTGCTGGACATAGGCCTCTCCAATTTCACGCCACTTAGTTCGATCTATGGCTTCTCGCATCCAGCTCCTGCCAGCCGTCTTGCGCAAATCATCGCTCCACCTGGCTTGTGGACGTCCTACACTACTACATACCTCATGGTTCAACCTAAATTATTAAAGCTGAAGTAAGTTTCTGCCATTTTCGATCTTCCTCTCCTAAACTAGGGGATGAGTGATGGATCGAGTACGGTCGATTTCAATAATCTTCTAATATATACAAATCTCGTGTTGCGGTGTTTGTTACCAAACTCCCTTAAAACAGCTGGACAGATTTTTATGAAATTTTGTATGCATATCGCGTCGGTCTGAGAGTCGGCCAGCATTTTTTTTCATACCCTTAAATGATAAGGTTATCCTTATTTTTTTTTATTTATCACAAAACTATGTTTTCCGGATCAGATAGTATAATAGTAATATAATTGAAAAATAGTCTATAAATTTTTTCGAAGTGAAAATTTCCTTAAGCGCTTTGAGTATTTCTTGGGTGAACAAAAATCAGGAACTCACGTTATCATCACCAAACGGTTTCCATGACCTCTATATTTTTACGCCTCGTTATAGCTCATTTTTTTTTAAAGAGCAAAGAGGTTCATTTCAGTTGAACTTAAGCAGATGTTTGTTTAAAATTTTGAGTTTCCACTTCTGTCGGCAGTCCTCATGTCAGCATTCTTTTTTTTTTTAAATATGATCGATTCAATACTCTTTTGTACAATACAATATTCTTTTGCTTTCATTGTAAGTGACATTGCTTATTTTCGATGTTGTAGGAAACTGTGACATACCTTACGAAAGTGTAGTCGTTTTCTGTAAAGTGTGTATAAATGCGGTTTTATCTAGATAATATTAGTTCAGATGTTTGTAACTAGATGGCGCTGGGCATATTGATATTGAGGAAGAAAGTGAATCTAATCTAATAGCCCTGGAAAGGGCTCCAACGATTTCTATGCCATTTAGTATGCAGAGAGAGTCGTTAACTAGGATTCATTTTTTAGAAAATTTTACAAAAAAGTTTGACCCAGCAAACCTCAGTCATCTACGTACTTATTAGTATATACATATAATAGTATGCGATTAGAAGAATGCATTTAAAATTCTGTTAGAATTAGACTTGTTTGAAAAGACAATGTCATTTTGGTAAGGTATTGGTCATTTTCGAAGACACTTCCAAAAATTACTACGCACTATACACGTTTTAGGAGATCCTATACTTTCTTAGGGTTCCGTAACCAAAGGATAACACGGGTGCTTATTACTAAGAATCCGCTGTCTATGTCCGTCTGTCCGTCGGTCACCAGGCTGTATCTCATCAATTATGCTAGTTAGACAGTTGAAATTTAAACAGATTATGTATTTCTATATACTACTCTATATATATGTTACAATGACAAAAAGACTAAAAAGGAATAAAATAAATGTTTAAGGGGGGCTTCAAGAAACCTATTTTTTGCCGCTAGAAATGTATAGAAAATGGTACAAACTTGACTCGCATGTACGAGTCTGACTCGTACCTCGATCGTTTATTTGTATACTTACTTATAAAACGGTTATTCTCTAATTTTAGAATTATTTCTAAATTAATTCTATAGCTAACCACAGTCGACATTGTTATCTATAGATATATATAAAAGAGGTAAGTGACTGACTAAGATACCCAGAGGTCAACGCACAGACCAAACCGCTGAACCTAACATCCAAAATTTTTGCGTAGGTTCTTTAAAGAAGTAAGTGAGCTCTAAGAAAAGAATTTTGAACATGCCACCCCTAAAGGGATTAAATAGGGGATGAAAATATCTGCTTCTGCGTGAGCGAAGCCGCAGGCAATGCGGGTTGTAATAACAATGAAGTTACAATCTTCAGTTATAGAAAAAATCGCTGTATTATTTATTAAAATAAAAAAAAGTATTACAAAACAAAAAGAATAAATGTAATAAAAACTCCTTAGAAAATACAAACTCGAACTTCGCTACATTTAACCCTACGCGTGCATTTTCTGAAAGAAAAGCCACAAAATGTGTGTGTGCTAGGGAAAATTTTTCACCGGATGGGAGCGTTTTAAAAGAAAAATGCTTGTTGCATTCTCCGAAGCCAGGTGAGGTTAGTGCTGGGACACTTACTTTACGTTTCGTCGAGTGGAAACCACTTTCGGTGCGAACATAGAAAGATTGAAAGCGAACTGTTTCTCGGTATAAATATTTTTTTCTTTGTATTTATTGACTGTATGTATTACACTAATTATTAAAACAACTGCTTATGGTTACACATACTTATGATACTAATTTATTTGTGAAGATGCTATTGTAGTCATTTGTGAGAAAATTGAAGGAATGGAAGCACATAAAGTAATCATAAAAAAGTGAACAAGAAATAATTAAAAAATTACAACCCGACACATAAGTTTTTTATATAAAATTATATATATATGTCATTCGGCTGTTAATACCAATCTTTTGAGCCTCATTAATTACAAGTTAATACTAAAAAAATTAAAACTACCCGCGCTGGCACTTAACTGAGTAAGCATACGCCAAAAATGCCTTACATCATTTTGGAAATAAGCTGATACTGTTATACTAGTTTGCGATTTTTTACCAAACATAGCTGTGGGGTCACGATGGTGCAATACGATGAAATAGTAAATGCATGGTTATCTAATGTAACACGTCGCGACTCGGGCTTCTCAATCCGCTCTACAGATACGCAATGTATGTTTAATAGAAGAACACGTGAAATCTATCCGGTATACTTAAATTAAACTCTTTTATTGAATATTCCAATAACATAAATAATTATAGTAATGTAAATAATACAGTGACAAAGACTAAATAATAGTTAGCTAAAGAAGTGACCTTAATACTAGCTAAAATAAATAAATAATAATAAATATTCCGGATATATAACACATAATGCAATCTAGTCCCAAACTAAGCAAAACTTGTATTATGGGAACTAGATATAACTAAAAACTAACGTCCAAATGAAAAAAACCGCATCGAAATCATTCAACCGTTTGAGATAGATAATATTTTTTTTATTTATGTGGTGTTTATTACGTGAAATATGAAGATACCATACTCATTGCCAATCCAGACAATGCAACAATGAAGAATGGTGACCCACACCATTGCNTCAATTTATTTTTTCCATTATAACGTAAAAGTAACTTATATTATAGCTTGATATACTGAGAATGTCTGAGGGTTGTAGCTGTCCCCTAATTGACCTTTAGCAATATTCCTCAAGAGCAATGATTGTCAAATTCTCAGAAATTGTCATGGGAAATATCATATCGTACACAGAATTCACAATTAAGATATCGACGGTCATTCTTTGAAATAAGGAAAATAACTCTGAGATCGTGTTTGATGACATTTTTAATACACAAGTCACGTCTCATAGAATCCGATGTAGAAGACGATTGTATTAGACCAGATACAATGGAACGCACAACTTATAGTAATATCTAAAACAAATGAGTCGATCGTCCGTCGAAACGTTCCCTTTCCACGGTCAATTTGGGATCCAATTACGCCCAGCTTAGTGGGAAAAAATCTTGGGTAATCCTGCTCTTGAGATTTGGTACATTGGACAAGATATAGCGAAGAAATGGTCTTTGGAGAACTAGTGTTTTGGGCGATGATGTATGCAGGACAGCCATTAAGCCGATGTAATTCTGTTTTGGTCGCGATTCAACCAAACCGTTTTATTAGATTGGCTCTCTTCAGAATTTTGTTTTAACCTTATGTTTACAACCGACAGCTATAGGTATAGGTAGTTCATAGGTATTTAGCAGAACATATACCACGGCACAGTGAAGTGCTTTTGAAGGTGTTTTTTTATCAATGAGAATGTATACACTAGTAGCTTTATTTTTATAAAGAGCTTGCCAAGGACTCTGCTCAGTCTGATGGTAGGCTCAAGCAGAATCTAACAGTGGGGGCCACCATACTCATTGCGAAAACAGACAATGCAGTATCGCTTCCCACACTATGGCGGCTTGGTGAGATGCTTTTTCGGGACCCGGGATCATAGTGAGAGGGAAACACATACGCTGGTAGTGAGTTCCAGTTTTTAATAGCTCTGTACAGGAAGGAAGACCCAAACCGTTTAGTTCAAGCGCGTATTTCCACGTCCCTAAGGCGGTGAGTTCTAAGGCCAGGACGTATTGGTGTGTATATAACACAAAGTTTGGGACAAATTCTTTATTCTTGAATATTTCACGCTGACGCCAGTGACTAGCGCGTCTTCGGCTGTCCACAGGATCGACTGGAGATTCGTCCGTTGAGTCCCGCATCAAAACACAATCACCCCTGCCCAAAAAGGATTAAGATCGCTCTAACTATATTTTGCTTTGTGTTCATTCAATTGTATGCCGTTTACTAAATTGATTAAACTGTGTAAGTAAGGAGCAACTCCAAGCTCAATTTATTTCTAAGTGTAAGCTAAGCTTTGTTTGAGATTATTTGTTACAAGACAAGAAAAACAAGACGCTTCGAAATTTGACAGCAATGTCTATCCAAGCTGAGCAGTCGTAGCTTTGAAATGTATTTACAGATTTGCATGTAGTTTTTTGTGATTGAAAATAAGTAGTATTACTTGAAGAACTGGTGGTTTATTTAAAGTATATCCTTACGCTGTACGTCAAAGTCTATTTAGTTAAATAAAACAATATTTATGCTGATTCTGACAACTATATTTTACAATATTTTGGCCATCTAAAACACAATGCCATTAAGTTTCAAACTAAGCAGTTGTACTATGAAAACTAGATTGATGGACATTATACTTATTTTTAATTAATACATATTATATATAGAAACACGCAAACCACGTAAAATTAATCGTACAAAATTTTGGTCGAATTCGGGAACTCACGACCCCATATATGCTATCACCATGTCATTAAGGCAGTCACTTAATTAGTTCTTAAACAAATAAGTGGAAAAGTACACAAAATAACAAAAGTTACAGGAAAGCGTAATATTTCAATGATTATCGTATTTCTCTTGACCCAGTTCCCATGAATCACTTACTTAAAATCGGCAGCACATTACGGAACCAGTAGACATCGGGTTTGAACAAATACTGTGTGAAATCTGGCGCCTCTCCAAGTAATTAAGATATCTGCGCTGACGGATGTGCCGGTTTGAAGTGACTACCCATTGCCACGATGGAGGGAGATTAATATACCTTAGTGTCTAAGTAGCTGATTTTAAAATTTTTAAATTATCATCAGGCAAAGTCGTGTACTTTACATGTATATTACTTGAGGAGATTACTGCTTTGACTTGATTACCTCGTTGGCGCAATGGTGGCGTGCGCGACTGCTTAACATGAGGTCTTAGATTTGATACGTGGATCGGACCAAATGTTTGTATGAGCTACAAATATTTGTTTTGGATTATTATGAGTTTGAAGCTAGAGGGCGTAGTGTGTCAGAAGTACGAAATATATATAAAAAAAATATAGATGTTTATCAGTTGGCTTTGTTATAGATATGTGTAGGAACTACTAAAAGTAACAGATTTAGATCCCTAAGAGATTGTGGGCAAATTGCATAGCACCAGTGTTCTGTGGTTCCACTCCGGTCTAGCAGGTCCATTGGTGTCGAAAGCGTAGATTTCCACTCAGGAGTTATAAGGACAAAATTGGGTGGTGGTTAAGGCGTGAGAGTTCTGACCATAAGTTAAGGCCATACCGCCCCCACGCTGACCGAGTACGGGATGGGGACTGGCAAGACAACGTTGTGACTAGGTACGTTGCCGTTGGATATTTTTAAGCCGCCCAAAAGCCTCCAACTAAGCTTCACGACTGTTATCCTTTGATAACAATTGGAACTGACTGCTAAACGTGACGACTCAATTTTGCTCTACAACTTTACGCTCATGGTATCATGGCCACCAGCGGTCACCCCATTAGTGATTGTTTTTAATCACCGAGTGTAACTGGGCTATGATGCCATCTTTTAATGTAGGTAACAACTGTTTAAATCTATAATTCTCTTATTAATATTTATAAGTCTACATGTAACATAGCTAGTAAGTTCGAGTCGAGCTTAGTCGTGGAATAATTAAGTACTAAAGTGGCTTAGGTGAGTTTCTCAATTTGGCGAACAATGCAGGTGAGTGTAGTTCTTGCTGGCACGATATTCGGCTCCTAGATAGAAACCAAATACTTGCCAGCTTTAAGTGAGCTCACCGATCTGAACTGTATTAGTTTTATGTTGGTATTGCGGTAGGTTGTCTATAATTGTAGTTCTTGTGGTTGCTAAAATGACAGCATATGTGCAGGTTTGTTTCGTTGGTGAGTGAGAGACCGGTGGCCCTAATGTTGCAGAAGCATTCCAATAGTCTGATGTATTGTGGGTTACCGTGCTGTATTATTGTATTTCCTGCATTCGCAATGAGTATGGTGATCATCACTCTTGGATTCTGCCCATGCTTTCGATTAGGCAGAGTAGAGTCACTTTGGCAAGCTCATAAATAAAAAGTATGCTTGTTTCTATAAGCTAAGCATTTGCGGTAATCGATGTAAGACAATATGAAAGGGACATTAAAACTACAGGTAAATTTGGTAATATCAATTTGATAAAAAACGGATATTATTAATTTGTTCCGTCTTAAAACCTTTTTGTTTTCTCCCTACATTAGGAATGTAAAATTCTATGTCGCGGGGTATTTACAAACATACAAGAAACGGACACAAAGAACACTCAGATTCAGAACAAAAATTTGTGGATCAAAGTGTTGTCCTATATGGGGTTTGAACCCGCAACACTTAGGGCAGCAGAAAGCGGCGTAACGACCGTTTAAGCCACTAAGCAGACCGCGTAGTCTAAGTCTTCCATCACTTTCAACTTTCTCTCTAACTAACCTTTTTGCGATTCAAACACTGTTCAGTGTTATTTATCGAACATTGCGATACCATTTTACAGAATAGTATTGTGTTACATATGAAAGAACTAGCAGAGACTTAAAAATTGCTTCAGTCTCTTCGAGTTTCTTTACCTTCACTGCTAGTATTGTCTCTAAACAGTTTTATTTAAACAGAGTGTTAAGAACACTTGTACGATGTAGCTTTTGTTTTCAAACATGGCCGCCGGACAGCTGGGAAACAACCCAGATGTTGCCAGGATTGGTTTTTCTTGTTGTTGAACGAATGTAAGGTAAAGTTTTATTTGTTTCCGATGTCATTTATATCTTTGTTCGATACCCAGTTACTAATTGACTAGCTTTAGAAACTTATTAGCAAGAATTGCACTCGTATATTTATGTACTTATTTTAAAAAAAAACTTTGGAGATAACGGCCTCAGATAGAATTGAAGTTAAACCAATTTGCTCCTTCGAATTTCCTTGTGCAGCAGTGAACTGTAGTGGACTTTTCAATTAAATGTATTTTTCTGTTTCTTATCATGTATATTTTCAATTAGCATTTATCACATTAAAAATATGCCCTTTGTAGCCGTGAATGCGTAACATACAGAAACAATTACTTTCCAAGGGGAATAGCAGATGGCCATAGTACATTAGGCCCACAACGCACACAAATAAATGTTTAAATATGACAAGATGATAGTGGGTGATATCAGTGTTTGATTAATAGAAGAAAAAATTGAAAATAACTTGATGAATTATGTAAACATTTATTGTTCTTAAAATAAAAAAAAATGTATAGATGTGCAAGGACGGTACTCATGTAAATCAAACGAGATGTTGATGGTTACGCGTTTCGTTTATTAATCTCCTCTCTACCTCAAACATACGTTGTTATATACTTAAAGACTAATGCTTACTTACTACGTCACAGATGAATGGTATTGGTTTATTGATGTGCATTACCTGACCAATGTACATTAGAATGTCATAACATCACTACTAAATATGCATACAAGTCATTTTGCACTAAAGGTTGTGAGTTTTTTATTCATCTAGACTTACAACATATTTACTCCTAAGTATAATACTAAAACAGAACATCATCTAAAAATTCAGCACGCACCGTAGATATATTAGATTGATGCCGTGCCTATCCTTAAAACCATATAACTATACTAATCATTTCTTGGGCACAGCATCCTACAGTTTGATGGCCAACGATACATTTGCAGCAATTCCTGTTGTACTACAGTACGTCCAATATTATTGGTATATATATTTTGCGAATAATATGCCTGTTTGCAATTCTTGCTCTAGTTAACCTGCGGTTGGGGCTGAAAGCAATTAACGTATTTCTGTTCCTTGACACTTCAATATGATAACAATGAATGGATAACAATTGTCAGTCAGTCACAAATCAGACGTTATTTTGGAGTTGTTATTTTTAAAATAAAAATTGATAAGATCTGACAATCATAGTCGATATTCAACAATTAGGTTTATAATGAATAAAAACTATATTCGCAGACCGCATTAAATCAAACACTTTTTCGAATATCTGATAATATAATTTGATATATATATATATAATATATTCATCCGAGTTAGTATTACTTTGATAGAGATTCAAGAATAGTCAAATGTATTTGAGAGGATAACTGAGTTTTGAGATAAAACATCCATCACATCATCCTATTACAAAACTATTATATTCTAGTATAAATTGCTTCAGTGGACATAAAATATCTGGGGGTGGGTAATTGCTGCAAGTTATTATCATAAAAATTCATGATTTGCCCATTCATAAAACTTTGAACGCATATCGAATTATGATAAGAGAGAATCGTGCATATATGGGTTTTTGTTATTTTAAAATTATTGTAAAATATTATAAAGATCGGTTAAGTAACAGGGGTATTAAAGCGTTTGTATGGAAACGTGCTTGCCGTACTTTTTATTAAATATGAGACACATTTACCAGTTTTTACCAGTACAACCAATTAATTTTTTGCATGAGCGTGTGATTACATCAGTAAAAACAATGGTTCATTATTATATTTATAAATACAATGTCTTCTTCTTCTTTTGATGAGATCTCAAACAGCCGGAACAGCTATTTCAGCCATTGTCAAGTATTTAAAATCATCAATTCTAAGTCTTCAAGCCTTCGTCGTGATGAAAGAATCCCTTACCATCAGTTGATACATCTGCTTGTTTGTGCCTATTCAAAAAAAAAAGTAACCCGGAACCAACAGACAGACAAAAAGCGGAAAAAAATGTTACTTTGATATATGTACCGTGTATACATTATGCATTAAGTTAAAAGAGAATATTTTAATATTGACGTATGGCCTTAACCCTCTCCTGAGAGAAGACCCGAGCCCAGTAGTGGGACATTATGGGTTGTTGATTGATTGATTGATTTTAATATTATAAACAGACACTCCAATTTTTATTATTTGTATACATTAGTAATTAGTATGAATCAAAAATTTATTAGAGGCATAAATTTTTGGCCTTTTCTCAGTATAAAAATATTTAGATATGTCGTATTTTATGCGTATGTTTAATAACTATCCTGCAGGCGAATTACTGTTGAAAATACTAATATCAGTGTGTTGTACAAATTTATTTGTAATGTCGATAAAAATAACATGGGGTGTTTGTGCTTCGACATTGTTGAACGCACAGAATTGGCATGTTTCGTTCCATGTTCAAATATTATACATTGAGAAATATGCATGTTAAATTTCTACACATTTCATTGGTAATTTAGTTAACTACTGTAGTATTTTATTTTACAAATAAATTCTGAACATGTTTTTGAGAGTAACATACATTATTGGGCTCTGTCCATTTAGTTATAATTTATAATACTTTTGTCAGTTGTTCGTCTGTGTTTTAAACTTCAGAAACACTTTATTTAAAATTTTAATGAATTAACCTACCTAGCTATAGTATTTCTTTAATAAATAAAAAAAAATGTTATAAATCATTGCTTATTTTATTATTGTATGAACATAAAGAAATAAGCAATGATTTAGTTCAAGTCAAATTTGAATAATTTGAGTGAGCGAATGCCTTACTTAAGCTACTAGTAGATTCGTAAAATAAAACCACAGTAACTTAGTCTACAGTAATATATTTCTATTAACAATTTATTTAGTCGCCATCCTTGTTCCTTCACACTTAAATAATTACATCGGCCTTATATCGGATGGCTCACTCTGTGAACGTGAGCGGTAATCAAATGGTAGCGTGATTCAGATAAGAGGAATAATGCCATCTATCGCGACCGCAGGTATTTATTTATTTTGAACATATAAATTGTAAGTTCACAACATCAGCATCGTGATAAGCAAATTCCAAAAATTGCAGCTGTATTCTAAGAGGTATTTAAGATTTCAAGCAATAAATCAATCAGGTACTTTTCAGTCGTAAAATTGATTGAGAAATTGTACGAAAATAACCTATCACTATTAATAACAACATATATTTAAGTTTCTAAAATAGGATACTAAATGAAGACGTCGTTAGTATCATCTTTAGTTCTTAAATAAAACTATGATACAGTAACTCAAAATCCCCTTTCACAGGACCAACCATGGACCATTAAAAGCCATTGATCTGATGTTATGTGGAAGATGACGCATTCAGGGAAACTTACCTAGTTTCAAACCTTACGGGGGCATTTCTTCAAGGAGTGAATCGACCTGACGTGAGTCACTCCGGTCACGTAAAGTTTTCTCTAATAAAGACGAATATATAACACAACATGCTAATTTCTACATCAGTAGGATTATTATCAAAATTTCGCCACGTAATGCCGAAATCATCTCAACTCTCACAAGTTTAAGATTACGTCTAATATCGCAAAGTAATTCATCTTGTCGAGTATGACGTGGCGGGTTTCAGCTACGCCACTATTTTATTTCAAGGGACACTTTAAATTGGTTTCGCGAGAGTTGAGGCGGCGCGACAGGCCGACATTTACGTCGTGTCGCCGCAGAATTGTTTGCTAACTCTTATTGTTTAATTGAAATCACCGTCTTTGTGAACGCTGGAGGTTTAAAAATCCTAGATCTTGTTTGTTTTCTTGTTAAAAGTTTGTAGTTCATAATGTCGGGAGTTATGGGAGGTAGGAAACGTTGCAGTTGTTGATAATTTGTTTGTTCAAGATGTTTTCCGACGATAGGTTATCTAGTTTTGAAATTGAAAATATATTGTGCCATAAGAATGATATTTGTGATAGAATCTCAAAAGCATTTTATTCAGTACTTTATGAATAGGATAATCCTAGAACATTGTGGAAGAGAAAAGTTAAGGGTAAACTGAAACATCTTTAATGAGTTCATCGCTTACAAATCATTCTTCCCTTTTCTTATTTCTAACATTTATTATTTCCAAGATTATTTATGATCTTCTAGTCTAGCTACTAGTCCAACCGGTTTTACCTGAATATCAGTTTTTCACGAAGCTACTAGCGTTGGACCTTCACAACCGTGAGACTGAATTCGAAGTTTGTACTAATTATCAGTATATTTAAGGGGCACTGACTTTTCAAATAACGACTGGAATAGATGCTCATGAACCTGTGGAGGAACGAGTGTGTTGTTCCTCCAACACAAATGGAGGATCCTCTGGCCAGGCGAAGTGATCATGTGGTGTTGATGTTGGCATGTTGTATAAATGCTAATCGACGCGAGAATTTCTATTTCGCGATTCAGGATTGGCAATTTCTTTGATTCCTTTGTTACTCCGTAGTTCGTTGTGTCTTTGGTAGATGGCGCTGTAGTATATTTTTATTGCACTGTATGTGGAAGTTGCTAATCGCAAAACCTTGGCTTAAATGTAGCTGTTATATAAATATCTGATTACCTACATTTTGTGGACCAGGTGACTACACGGGGGGCCAGGTCACCAAATAGATACGTGTAGTAGAATTTTTTATCATAATTTACATTTACGAAACTTTTATAAAGTAACTATAGTACTAAAATATTTGTATCACTTATTTATGCGAGTTTCGTAGTAGAACTTCAAGGTTCCTTGAGATTCTACAACGAAACTTTTTCTTCTAACAGGTAGGGTCAATTTCAGGTAAAAAAAATGTCGTAGAAAAAACAGAAGGTCCTGTAAGAATCTATCCAAATACAAAAGGGAAAAGAGAAACGGGAGTTGATCCTTCGTTAACGTCACTCATTTGAGAAAATTATATTCAAAACTACGTAACATTGGTTGTCTGGTACATCGGTTCATGAATTTGTTTTTCTACAGCCGATTTGTCCATCCAAAGGTAGCCGGTAAGATATGGTTTATAACGATAAGGCCGCCATTAGTAGATGGTCATTATATTATTAAGCTCCTAAATGTATACCGTATTAATTTGTGTGCAATAAAGTTTATTGTGTTATATTTAACATGGCCTATGTTAGTTTAAATAGTGCTTATTTTCCCATTTGTGTAGTCTTTTATTTATGTTAAAACGAATAGTAACGTATTCCGTAGTATATGTGAATATACTCGAATAAAAAAAAATAACCACTCGTGTTAGACTAATTGATCATCAAGTATGTTTCTTGTGTCGGGACTGACAGGAAGATGTATTACAAGGTGGTTTACTGTATCTATATTATGGTTTTGTAATGAATAGACGTTGTCCCATGGGTGTCATGAGAGGCGGCTAAGTGATTAGCACACGAGAAGAGGGAGGTAGATAACAATGAATAAATTATTTTGTACTCGTGTAGATTTCATCACAACACATTGTTCTAGTAGGTCAGTAAAATAAAAACTTTGTCTCTTTAGTTTAAGTTACCTAGAAAAGAACACACAAATGTTTTTTTTAAATTTATTTTATCTTAAATTACATATGTTACAGTCTTAAGTCAGCCAAACTGTAGGACAGTTTATCGGTGAAGTTCTCTTAAATATACATTATATAGTTTTAAATCACTTCATCAAGAATATTAGTTGACTATATTTACAAGGCCATTGATTGCCTTGTAAATATACAAGGCAATCAATGGCCTATAGAAAGAAAAAGATAATGTTTCCTATCAGTTTGGGACATTGCGAAAGGTAATATTTATGAAGTTCATTTTTAAAGTGTTTTTTCGAATGTATTAGTTTCATTAGGTCTGAGGGTAACTCATTCAACAAAAATGGTACCACATTTCTACTTGTTCGTTTACCAAAGAATTGGTTTTTCGGAACGACAAGTTGAACCTGCCAAGCCTGAAAAATATGAACATGCCAAGTTGACTCTACTCTCCCTGGCCTTCTAATGATGAAAGCATGATCAGAATCCAGGAGTAGCGGTCACATACTCATTGCGAATGCAGAGAATGCAACAATGCAGCATGGTGACCCAAACTATTGCGGTCTATTGAGATGATACTGCATCTATGAGTCACTCTGATTACCTAGTTTTTCTAATCAGAGAAATGTTTAATAGCAACCTGAAGTTTGAAACTTGCCGCCGCGCCAAAATTCCGCTAAGAATACGTCATCGTTATAATCATAATACATATGATTACTTCTTGAAGACGATGATAATCTTGGTACAACAAAACCTTTATATTAAAGTTCATAGCTTAAATTATGTGAATTTATTTACATCGCCGATCCAATTATACCGCCTGTCTAGTATTCGTTATCGCCATTTTGGTGGTACATTTATAATTAATGGAGAATAATCTACCTAAATTAATTAACTCATTTAGACGACAGTACATTATTTAGGCTTTGTGTTGACATATTTATTAAAACGTAACTATATTTTCTATGTATATGGAAATGGTAATTATCTCTGATAAACCACTACCGTTAGCAATGAATGTGAAGCATTCATGTTTTGATGTTTCTATAAATAAAAGATTTATAGACTGAAAATTGGCAAACATCTTGATATATCTTGTATGGGTATGAGTTTATCGTAAACCCAATCCAAAGACAATAAACAATTTATTTGTTAGAATAAAGTACAACTAGTTTTTGGCCTAATATCTCAATACCGAATTACAATGAAATCGGTGCTATGGTGTAGGCGCTCATAGCCCAGTTGCACTCGGTGATTAGAAACAATCATCGAGGGTAAGCAACGATGGCGCGGTCAGTACCTGGATGGGTGACCGCTGGTGGCATGTTACCATGAGCGTCTCCGTGATTCGGAGGTCACGTTAAGTAGTCGGTCCCGGTTGTTATCATACGATAACAGTCGTGAAGCTTAGTTGGGGGCCTTCGGGCGGCTTAAAAACATCCAACGGCAAGATTTACGTAGCCAAAACGTATTCTTGCGAGTCCCCAACCCGCACTTGGCCAGCGTGGGGACGTATGGCCTTAACCCTCTCCTGAGAGGAGACCCGAGCCCAGCAGTGGGACATTATGGGTTGTTGTTCGGTGCTATGGTTAAGCCACTAACCATAGTTGCAATACACCTGCCACACTTGTTGTGTTACACTTAACATAACCACATGTTATGTGTAACAGGCAGAAAGATAGACCGAGTTACTTTCGATTTTATAATATTCTTACACAACACTCATTGTAGGGACCTGAGATCATCAGAGAATTTAAAACTAGTAATGCAAAAACATTCCACCCACTTACAGATAAATCCTTTACTGTGCAAGCAGTAAGACTGGAACGATTTACCTGAAACGATCCGTCACGCTAAAACTTTGCCTGTATTTAAAAAGTTAGTGAAGGAT
>PKRV01000625.1:116673-208052 GCA_003709505.1 Hyphantria cunea
GTGGCATGTTACCATGAGCGTCTCCGTGATTCGGAGGTCACGTTAAGCAGTCGGTCCCGGTTGTTATCATACGATAACAGTCGTGAAGCTTAGTTGGGGGCCTTCGGGCGGCTTAAAAACATCCAACGGCAAGATTTACGTAGCCAAAACGTATTCTTGCGAGTCCCCAACCCGCACTTGGCCAGCGTGGGGACGTATGGCCTTAACCCTCTCCTGAGAGGAGACCCGAGCCCAGCAGTGGGACATTATGGGTTGTTGTTCGGTGCTATGGTTAAGCCACTAACCATAGTTGCAATACACCTGCCACACTTGTTGTGTTACACTTAACATAACCACATGTTATGTGTAACAGGCAGACAGATAGACCGAGTTACTTTCGATTTTATAATATTCTTACACAACACTCATTGTAGGGACCTGAGATCATCAGAGAATTTAAAACTAGTAATGCAAAAAACATTCCACCCACTTCACAGATAAATCCTTTACTGTGCAAGAAGTAAGACTCTGGAACGATTTACCTGAAACGATCCGTCACGCTAAAACCTTGCCTGTATTTAAAACGTTAGTGAAGGATTATTATCTTTGATTATAATACCTTGTTTATAGTGTATATATATATATTAAGTCTGTGTATGTATTTATGTATATGTATGTATATATGAGCAGTATGAGTAGATTTGTATTTATATATGAATGTTAAATATTTTGAATTTGTTTTTTTTTTGTAATTATTCACATTTAAAAGGATCTGAAATTTGTGCACCCTATTACTAGTACCCTAAATTAATGTCACCAAATTATTCGTATAAAGGTTGTCTGCAAGAGATCGCCATGAGCGATAAGACCGCCAATTGTCACATTTGACACACAATGACTGCCTCAGTGGCGCAGCGGTAGCGTATGCGACTGCTATTCTTGAGGTCTCGGGTTCCATTCCCGCGTCGGTTCAAATGTTTGTATGATCTAAAAATGTTTGTTTCGGAGTTTGGGTATTTTCTATGTATGATATGTATGTATTTACAAAAAAAAGTATTTATGTATTTATGTCAGTTATTTAGTACCCATAATACAAGCTCTGCTTAGTTTGGGACTAGATGGCATTGTGTGTTAGATTTCTGAAACATTTATTTTATTATTATTTATTTGTATGTTGTAACTCTTTTTTTTCTATCTATTAAGTGTGTACAATTAAGATAAATAAATAAAATATTAGGTATTTATATGGACAGAAGTTATCATACTATAATGCGTTCCTTGCATTCCACCATTTTTGTTGAGCAATTTATACGAACTAATATCAAGTTACAATTTTTTATTAAAAAATTAAAAAAATTAAATATAATATTGTTTAAATGTAAGTCCGATAGTGTAAATTTAAACTGGTTAAAGTTAAGGCATTTCGGACAGTTTGAGAACTTATTGTAGATAAGACCTATTGTAAAATTTCTATTGTTTAAGTGGGTGGTATGTACTTAATAAACGTGTACTGTAATTTATACATGACAAAGGTTTACCCGCGGCTTGGGTAGTAGATATTATCGCCCCCTATTTTACCACATTAAGCGCTGCCCATTTCTAAAATTTCAAAATTCTAAGTTCAGTGGTTTGGGCTGTGCGTTGATCTCCGGTTATCTTAGTCAGTTACCCTCCTCTTTCATTTATATAGATTGAATAATAATAATAAAATTGGTATAGACAATACAACTGTCGCCAATAAACCTGAAATTGTGGTGATAGATCGATCAGAACGCCGCGCAATGATTGTCAATATCACAGTTCCTTATGACGAGAATCTCGTGAAAGTTGAAAAAGAAACACAAATTAAATATTTGAACTTTTCTTACGAGATTGTCAACATGTGGAATGTAGATAAGGTGATTAGTGTTCCGAAAGTCATATCTGTTTATGGATTGATAGCCCAGAGCCTCGATCAACACCTTAAACGCCTGGATCTTAATCATCTTAGACCCTTGGGTCTGATGCAGAAGGCAGTCTTCCTTGACACGGCACGTATAGTGAATAGGTTCTGGTCTATGGAGCCCTAACCACCGGTTTCTTGATCCCTGTACCCGAATTCAGTGGTTTTTTTTGTTATTATTAAATATATATTACTGTTTATCTTTTTATGTATTCAAAAATGAAATTAATATGTATATAAATGTCAAAACAAAACCGGCTATGTGTGAGTCGGACTGGCGCACCGAGGTTTCCGTACAAATCTATAGATACCTACACACATATACTATACACTATATGTTGTGTTATACTTTTCGCAATTTTTCTTTTATATGTGCTATAAGACATTGCATCGTACAAAATTTTAAGATTTTAAGTAGGTTTTGATTCCCTTGCGAGTGTCAAAATTTTCAGCATAAACGGCTGTATCTTCTGATTGCTTTAGAAGTTTAATTTTTTCACAGCTTTAATAGACAGAATACCCGAGTATTTGATATGAATTTATGCATGATACCTCCATGCGTTCCTGAGAAAAAGGGTCTTGACAGACAGAGAAACGGACAAAAAAAGTGATCCTATAGGGGTTTCGTTTTTTCTTTTTGAGGTGTGGAACCCTATTAAAGATATAATAATATATATTGCCAATCCTAGTAACACGAAACCAATGTAAATGAAACGACAAATTTATCTCAAAATTTCATTTGATCTCAAAACACACTTCTAATGCTTTTCGAATTCCTTAGAGACCATTTGATAAAGATTAAAACGCTATCAAATTCAGAACCATATCTCTAATTATTATCAAGTAAGTAAGAGCAGGGGTGCCCTATCTGTACACTATTAAGTGTGTATTACTTCAAAGATGTGTGATATCAAAGCGCTGACGGTGTGTAATCAGGTGGAACAACAGCAACGCTGGTGATATTCAACTTGCAATTTAAGGATAAGAAACCATGGACGAATTTTGTTTAAGTATTAATTCAGAAGGACATTTATCGTAACAGAAACGCGTTAATAATTCATTTCGGTCTGTACTTGATCTCACAAATGTCATCAATCAATCTATCAATCAATCATCAAGCGTATTCTTGCAGTAAAGAATTAAACGTACAATGTTAATTTTAAGTTGAATTTATTTCTTCTTCTTTTGATGATATGGCAATCAGCTGGATCAGCTATTTCTGCCAATGTCAAGTATTTCAAGTCTTCAATTCTAAGTCTTAAAGTCTTCGTCGTGATGGAATTAATGATAAAAAATATAAAAAATGTGGATGACATGAAATGGGGACCGTTTTTCGCAAAAACAAAAAACGATCTCCTTGAATTTATTTATACTAGCTGCTCCTACATACTTCGTTGTGTCAAATGTTTTCCCTATCGCAATTGGCCTATCGCAATCCGATAATAAAATAAGTATGTGCTGTTTTTACTCGTTTTCTCGCAAATTTTATATTTTTTTCTCTCTTTAAGTATCTTCCTTGTGCGTTAGAGAAAATATTAAAAAAAGAAAATTTCGAGTTTCGTTCTCGAGTTTCATACTTATCAACTCATTTGGCGATTCATTTTTATTTATCTAGATATACTAGATATATAGGGCAAACATTAAAAACCATTATATTTCTTTTTAGCATTTCCTAAGAGTCACTCCAAGACGATGTACCGAAACAAACCACAGTGGTGTTTTCTTTTCAAAGTGAAAATTAATTAAACAAAACTATGCAAATACAGTATCGTTTTCAGTCGGCCTGTCAATGCAGGCAGCATAAACAGCTGCAGGTATTTACAAAAAAAAAGTATTTATGTACTTATATCGGTTGTCTATTACCCATAATACAAGCTCTGGTTAGTTTGGGACTAGATGGCGTTGTGTGTCCAAAATATTTATTTATTTATACGAGCTTTCATAGCGAGCGGTAGCAATCGTGTTAACTAACCCATATTAGTCAAGACATCGAACAAAGTAATACCTGTTTTACGACCACTATACTATATATATATAACTCTGGGTATTTTAATGACATTTTGCTTAAAAAGTTTATTTTTAGGGTTCTGAACCTCAAAAGGAAAAACGGAACCCTTATAGGGTCACTTTGTTGTCCAGCTGTCAGTGAAGATCCTTTTTCTCAGGAATACGTAGAGATATCCAGTTGAAATTCATATCGAATACTCATGTCTACTGTTCCTTGGAACTTTGAAAAGATCAAACTTCTAAGCCAAGGCAATCAAAAGATACAACCGCTTATGCTGCAAATTATTGACGCTGTGGCGATCGGTTGATGTGGGGTTATGGCGACCTGGACAAGACGGAGGCCCTGCTCTTCCATGGGCCCCGTCGCGGGCCGCCCCCCGGCGCCTCCATAGTGGTCAACTCGGTCCTCGTACCGGTTCGGGCCCAGATGAAGTATCTGGGCCTGATCCTCGACGGTAGGTGGCTCTTCGACGAGCACTTCCGACAGCTTGCTCCCAAGCTGGTCGACACTGCCTCCGCCCTAGGGCGACTTTTGCCCAATCTGGGTGGAGCCAGTGTCGCAACGCGCAGCCTCTTCACGGGGGTCGTCCGGTCGATGGCGCTGTACGGCGCACCGGTGTGGGCGTCGGCTCTGACCGCCCAGAATAAGGCGCGCCTCTGGCGCCCTCAGAGGGTATTGGCGGTCAGAGCCATACGCGGATACCGCACGGTGTCGACCGAGGCGGCGTGCGCCTTGGCCGGTACACCCCCGTGGGATTTGGAGGCGGAAGTGCTCGCCGAAGTTTATCGACGGGTGGCTGAATTCCGGGCGGAGAGTGGCGTTCGCCCTCCGCCCGAAGAGGTACGCGAGTGGCGTGAAGCCGCCCGTCGAGCCACTATGGTTCGTTGGTCGTCGCGGCTGGAGGCTCCACGTGCTGGCTTCGCCACCGTGGAGGCGCTCCAGCCCGTCATCCTCGAGTGGGCAGGGCGGCAGCACGGGACCCTTTCCTTCCGACTGACGCAGGTGCTTTCCGGGCACGGTTGCTTCGGGAAGTACCTGCACTCGGTCGCGCGGAGGGAATTGAGTCCCGCCTGCCACCACTGCGACTGCAGTGAGGACTCGGCCCAGCACACGCTGGCGGCGTGCCCCGCTTGGGCGCCGCAGCGTCGGGCCCTCACTGCAGTCAT
The DNA here is from genome assembly GCA_003709505.1 of Hyphantria cunea. Lineage (NCBI taxonomy): Eukaryota > Metazoa > Arthropoda > Insecta > Lepidoptera > Erebidae > Hyphantria > Hyphantria cunea. Next base: position 121,769 of record PKRV01000625.1, read on the forward strand.
CGGAGGAGATCTCTCGCTGCCGGCCGTCGTACGCTCCATGGCCGGCGGCGAGAGCAGTTTTACCGCGGTCGCGACCTTCTGCGAGGAAGTCATCTCGCAGAAGGAGGCGGCGGAGAAGGCCCGGGAGGACGATCTCCACTCGGACCCGATCCGCCGCCGGCGAACCGGGCGGCGGAGGCGCGCCTATCAGCGCCTCATGCCCCCCTGAGTGTGGCCGCGGATGGGCGGGACGGGTTTTCCCCCCCATCCGCTTTACAGGCCACCCGCGAGGGAGGCGACGTTACGCGTGTGCCGTACGTCGCCTTACTTGAGAGTTTACCATCGGAGACGGAGCCCGCTTCAGTGCGGGCTGGCGCTGGGAGGGTCCGGATGGCGTAAGAAAGCGGTTCCCGGATCTCTCCCGTCTCAGGCGCAGAGTGGCACACCGTGGTGGTTTAGTGGGTAGTCTGGCTGGTGTCAGTCAGGAGTCCCACACAAAGCGAACCCCCTGTCCCCGCGGGGGGGGGGGAGCGAAGTGCGTAAAGGCATTCCACCGCGTACAAAAAAAAAGGGGTTATGGCGACAGGCTGTTTATCACATCTACCGTCATTTTTTGATTTTGTTAATATTTTATTTTTGTAAATTTTGTTATTTATTTATTTATATTAATTTATTTATTACATTGTAAATTACTAGTCATAGTTTTAAATTCTCATATAAGCGAATAATGTAGTATTCTTTGAGAAGTAAACGTTCTTAAACCGTAAACTATTGACGCTCGCGAGGGAATCAAAACCTACAGGGTAATTCCCGTGAACTCAAAATCTTGAAATTTGGTACTAAGCAACGTCTTATAACTTAGATAAAGGGAAAATTGCGAAATGCGTAACATAATAGATAGGTTCTGAACAACCTTCAGTGCGCGAGTCCGACTCGCACTTGGCCGGTTATTTTTAATTATTCGCATCTAAATTGATTTCATCCGATATAAATGAAGTAGAAAAATGATTGCATTTAATTTGTTCGCCAGTTGTTGCCAAATTACTCAGTTCAGAATTCGCTTATAAAGTACCCTTTACACAGAGATAATGAATATTTGATACTCCTCTCGTATTGGTGCTTGTTGGGAACTGATGTCCGAATACCACTAAATGTTTTTATTTTGGACGAGTTTTTGCAATCACAATACCGATTTGTTTTTTTAAAATTGAAATAGAAGTAAATTTTTAGGGCTTTTGAATATAATTTAAGATTAAGGTCTGTTTTTTTTCCAGGTAGTTTCATATTAAATACCTATATTTTGAACACTATGCATAGTCCTGCCTAAGTGTACAACTTATCTTTTAGTATCAAGGACCATATTTTTATACTACCCTGAGATGGAACGGAAAAAAATAGATGTTCATGACAACCGGGACTTAACGACAGCTCTTGATCGATAGTCGCAAACACTAACTGCTCGACCAATGAAGCAGAAATTAACAAAATAAAATATTATAAATGTGCTTAAAATATACCGAATCCAACGCAGTTATATTGAATGTTTGATCGCGATCCGCGCTTCATCCGGACTACTGGTTTACGTAAGTAATTATTTTGGAAATCCGCCAAATAATAACAGAACCTATGGGCGAGAGGTGCTCCCAGATTTGGCAGTATACCCTCCTATCTTCATATAACATTTTTGAATTTGCATTGATAATAGGAATCAATTTTATACAATAGCGTTTTAATGTTAAGCGTTTAATTGAGAAAATAATCCTTTCAGTTATGAAACATTTAGGGTTGTCAAAAAATGTATATAATAGAGTTATTGTTTTAAATGGACGAAAAACATGTTTGAGTATTGTTAGACGCCTCAGCGACGGATTCTGAAAAATATAACACTTCGGGTTTTCTTCTATTTTTGATACTAGTTTTGACCTAACCGTCATCATCATCATCATTATCAGCCTATCACAGTCCACTGCTCGACATACGCCTCTCCAATTTCACACCACTTGGTTTAATTTTCGGCTTCTCGCATCCAGGTCCTACCAGCCGTTTTGCGTAGATCATCGCTCCACCTGGCCTGTGGACGCCCACGTACGTTTGCCGAGATGTGGTCTCTACTCAAGAACTCGTTTACCCCAACGGTAATCAGTTCTGCGGCTAATATGGCCAGCCCACTGTCACTTCAGCTGACCTGACTGTATCTAACACAAAAAAAAACAATTTTAATTTGGTGCCACCGATTTAAAGTTATGCGTGTGTATACATTTCGATGACACATTTTTATTTATATATCGATGAAGGACGCAAACAAAGGTAAGGTAGTTCAGAAATAAGTAAAAATAAATGCGGTTGAGGCCATGATCTCAAAATACACTTTTAAAACTTTGTCAATTCTCTTTCCACAGGCACATTATGTACAAATTCACGAAAAACCTTCAAATCAGATTTATTTCATTTATTTAACAAAGTTACCCGTCCCAGTTTTATAGTCCGAATACAAGTTGGTATACATTTTTCTTACGCCCATAAAATCTACGAAACATAAAACTAAGGGCCGAACGAACTTTGCTAGTAAGCGAAAAGAATAACTAGTTCTGCCCATGCGCTGATGACGTCACAAATCCTGAGTCGTAAAGTCCTGGCCCATTGGCTATGAATTGTTTGCAAGTCGATTTGTTGGAAGAGTTCGAAGTACACAAACTATGGCGGGTCTTAGTGGATGTTTAATGGGGGAATGTGTTTTCTTGTTTATGTGTTACGAACTTTGTAAGGTGTTATATGTGTAGTGATGGATAGCAGTGGTTTTAAAACCGCACACGTCGCTTGCATGTCCAACCTTGTTTAATGGTTTATAAAGGGAATGCATCAAAATGAGGTTTATATTTTTCGAATGTGGATTTTTGAATTAACTTTGTTGTAATTGTGAGATTAGGCATTATATACTGCGAAAAAGGAGGGTTATGTTTTTCGAGTGTATGTATGTATGTCTGTTTATGTCTATGGCACGCTCTAGAGCTTTAACGGCTTGTCGTATTTTTATGTAAGTGGAGTCAATAGATTCGTCTTAGTCGTGAGAGTGGCACTGGGATTTTTGGAGCAAAATAGGAATCTCAAAAATTATGTTTTTCATAATACATCGAGTGTCGTATCAAAATAAAGAATTATATATATATATGACTAATATGTTTTAACATGATATAGACGCAGTCGGGTTTCGTTTTTTTAATAATTATTTACTTGTTTCTTACATACAAAGCAACTTCCATTGCTTGTCGATTAAAAAAAAACACTGCTATGACATTAGCGCCGTTCCATGTTCAACAGTACTTATTAAGTTCGCCGCGCAACGTATTGTTACTGAAACTTTACTTGAGTATAAAGTAGAGAATTTAGAACGTAGCGAGCAAGTTAATCGCGAGACGAGACAACTTCGCTCAAGCACTCAACAAGTGTAATCAGCTCTTAAAATGGGGGATAACTTCATGATGAGCTAGATTTTAGGTGAAGTATCTCTTATATATTTAGCACTCCTAGCTTTTTTTAGCCGCGGCTTCGCTCTACTGTATGTCGGTTATTCCTCAAGAATCAAAAGACCTCCATTGTGAATTTAATTTTTTTTATCTTTTTTTTTTTAAAAAGACAACTCCCGCTTTAGGAATATAAACTCCTGTGTCGCGGGGATCTTTACAAACATACATAAAACGGACACAAAGTACACAAAGCACACAAAGTGTTGTGCCATGTAGGATTTGAACCCACAACACTTGGCGCAGTAGGAAGCGGTGTGGCGACCACTGAAACCACTAGGCCAACCGTGTAGTCAAATATGTTTATTGGTTTAGCAGGGAAAGCGTAAAAGACGAATGACAAGAAAAAAGTAATATACTGAATTATGATCGTAGAGTTTGTATTATACATCCACCATTACAGTTACCAAACTTCTGATAAACATTTTTACATAATACGATATGTCATAAAGGAATTACATGAATTATGACACACTTATGTTCGACTTGGACTGCCTCGGTGGCGCAGAGGTAGCGTACGCGACTGCTGTCTATGAGGTCTCGGGTTGGAATCCTGGGTCGGATCAAATGTTTGTATGATCTATAAATGTTTGTTTCGGAGTTTGGGTGCTTTCTATGTATGATATGTATGTATTTACAAAAAAAGTATTCATGTATTCATATCAGTTGTCCAGTACCCATAATACAAGTTCTGCTTAGTTTAGGACTAGATGGCGTTGTGTGTTAGAAGTCCGGAATATTTATTTATTTATTTATTTACTTATTAATTTGTCCCAATGACAATCGAATCCATAATATCAAACTCAATTCTAAGAATAACTAACTATAAAACCATCATTCTCTTTCTGTGACTTTATTCTGTTTAAACACCTCGGAGGCGCAGCTTAAAAAAAAAAGGAAATTTATATTTATATTAATTGTCTAGTACCCATATAATGAGTTCTGCTTAGTTATGGAGTAAATAGCGGCGTTTGCCTGATGTTCAAAATATTATTATTCTGTACATTACTGGTAACATTAAAAATAAAATGAAAAAAAAAAAGATTTAAACGGTAAAATTCTGCAGCAAACCCGCCATTTATTTGCATATGTGATTTATATTCGAAACGTGTGTTCAGATTGGATTTAAGGAAGTTTCTACGTATGTTTTGCATTTGGCATCATGAAGCTCAAAATAAATTGTTTGAAAAAAGAATACTATTTATTTAAATGTAAGGTTTGGCATTTTTAACCAATTTAAATATATATTTTTTAAAGAAATAAATGGATTAAAATAGGTTAGTATGTTCCTAGCGTTAAGTTAATAAAACTTATTTCATTGTCATTTGTATTGTTCCCATATTAAAATTTCAATTTAAAAATATGTACTACAGTCTTAATCCCACTTTCGATACTTGGGGAATCCCGTACACTATTCCTTTTTGTATTTTTTTACTTTATTTATTCAACGTCTGGCAACACTGCACACAATGCATGATTTTACAGACAAAGGAATATGTCCCCCCCTTTTCTGAATCATTTCAATGCGGGTTACAAGACAGTTTAATTTTCCTGAGACTTCTCGTATGGTTGGGATTAGTCCCAAATANGTCGATAATGGTTACAACTGTTATTTTAACCAGGTACGCTTGATCCCGGATTCATCATACACTATCTCCTAAATCTATCAATTCTATTAGTAACATAAGGGGCGAGGTAGCTCTAGCAGCAATGGTTGTTAGAACCAGTAAAGTCGTAATTAGCACCTGCGTTTCACTAAGTTTGCAACGTGTAACTTTGTCGGTGTTGCCAACAACGATGCCTAACACAGTGGCTATTTCTGCAGCTATATCACCTAAGTATTTAGACACAGTGCTTAATTTCTGTTTGCAATTGGAAAATCAAAGTTTAGCTCTGTTTGTTGGATTTTAGTTGTCTAGTGGCAAATATTGTATCGATTGAATGATTGGAGATGTTATTGCACTATTTCTTGTATGAAGAATTATCTGCTCAATGATACAGTTGGTCCGATATGACGTGGTAAAAAAAGCTGCATATCATTGATAATATTATAAATGTATCTAAATAAATTTATTATTTAATTCGCCACTTGTAAGGCTTGCTCCCAAACAAACCTTTTTGGGCCCAGATAACCCTAAAAATCTAACAGGTCTTTCTACAGATTTTTTATATAGCATAGTACTTATTGGTTTGTGGAGACCTGATAGTCCCTAAGCTTGAAAAATCGAAGTTCAGCCGTATCGTAATGGACTTAAGATAGAACCCAATCTGGTATAGAAATAGGCACGGAGGAAAAAATAATAATATAACACACATACGTTATTCCTTTTGGTGTTAAACAATTTCTACACGAACTTTCCCATCCGCCACTTATGAAAAAAGTCGTGCAATAAACGGAAACTTTATCCCACTCTCCTCACTCACTCTCATTAAAAGTTATGGTAGTTTTGACTAATTATTGCATGCGACACACGACTGATGTCTGCAATTTGTTACTGCAACTTTGCCCTCTTGACTCGTGATGCAGAAAAAGGGGAAAATTTTACTAAAATCAATCCTGTGCTCGCAAATTTATGATATTTGCTGACATTAGTGTGTTCAAAGTTATATTTTATAAGTCATCTCGTTAAAAATTGTTGCTCCTTACTTTTAGAATTGCTACTGTTATTTGCTTTTAAAAGCTTTTAAGTTGGGATTATTCGTGATTGTGATATATAAAAATATCTATATCAACAAAATCTAAAGAATAAACGGGTAATGTCGATTCTTTGCAAATCGCTTCAGTCAGTGTATTATATCAATTGAAACTTCACTTATAACTGAGTAAGGAACTTTTCACCTGCTCTGCATTATCATCGATTCAAATTACACGATTCTGACTTATTCAAGTTATTACTTATAAACCTCAATCTAAAACACAAGCAATATGCACTAAAGATTATTTGGGTTAGGAAAATAGTGACGCCGTGGTCAAGATTCGCACCTTGATCATTCAAGTTCAAAACTTGAATATGAAACGAAAATTTCTTGCTCACGTGGGCTTGTGGCGACTTCCACATACAAAGGCAACAAAAACATATGACAAGGCCATCTACCGAAAATACACTCAACTACGAAGTAACGTAGTGTACGAAGAAGCTACCAATCCTGCATCGCGCAATAGAAGTTCTCAGTTACAACTTCCCAACATCAACAGTTGGGCTGTGGCCCGCCATGCATGACCACCTCTCCAGGTTGGAGGATCATCCCTTTCTGTTAGAGAAATATGTGACCCGTTGCCCACAGCCGATAGTGAGAGAATAGGAACCTTAGCGATTGTAGAAAGAGATTCGACGCAAGTGCATCTCAGTTAAGGCGCTGATTCGTCTGGATCTGACGCTTCTCTGTTTTTTACTAACCCAAATGGAATTGCTTTCTATCTTGTCGAATGTCCATCCAAACTAATTTTCCAATAATCCAAATAACTAATTTTCCTGTTTAATTTCTAATTTACACCATCATCTTCATCTTCCTAACTTTTATAACCCTAAGATTTATTGGGATTGGCTACTAGTTCAACCGGTTTCACCTGAATATCAGTTTTTACATGGGGTGACTGGCATCTGATCTCCACAACCATGAGGGTGAACTGAATTCGAAGATTGAACTAGTTGTCAGTATATTTGAGGGCTCCGACTTCCCAATAACGATTGCCTTAGATGTTCATGACAACTGGGAACGACGAGGCATGAGCGAGAAAAACCGCCATCTTCCATACTCCGTGCTACCATTAAGAATTATATGTTAGAAAAACCCAATAGCAGACCGACCCGGGAATCAATCCCGAGACCTCTTGAACTGAATGAAAAACATAACCCTCCTTCTTTCGAAGTCGAGCAAAAATGTCATATACAAAACATGACTTAAACACAGGATACGGTCAAAAAACAAGAAAACAATACTAAGTTCACCAAGTCAACTAGTATATTATAATATCCAGTTATTATTATATCATGGACTTGCTCAACTTGCTTGTATATCGGTTACCACGGTCAAAAGTAGTTTTACAATCAGTTCAGCAGTTTAATGAAATTTAGGATTGATCCTTAAAATTAGTTAGTAGTTTAGGCGCTAGGGCGGTACATATAAATATTCAGACTGTTTTATAGCTTTACTGTGGTTAGGTCAAACGAATATAACTCAGTATAATATCTGGTCTCTCCTTTTTTCGTCTTAAATTAAAATCTTAATAAAATTTAATTATACACTTTCACATCTGCCCAGTCTCTCTATCTTGAAACTAATGGTACAAGTCTAGACTGTTATCTTTATAGGAAAATGCGCTATAATGATAAATTGTCCTCGCTTCATAATGTATTTACAAAAGTTGATAAAAATACCGTATTATGACTGTTCTGTTTTGATTGATGATCATAAATTACTATCGTCACTATGGACTATATTAACTATCGTTTATTTTTTTTACATGTAGTTAGTCAAGTTTACCCTGGGAGAGCCACGCTCGACCGTAGTGATACCACGGACTCACAGAAAACCGGTGTGAAAAAGCGCTTGCGCTGTCTTTCACCGAGTAAGTGAGGGTACCGGAGGCCCATGCCCCAACTCTTCCCCCCCATCTCCCTTCCCATCCCCCAACGGCCATAACGTACTTGTGACGCATCTGGTGTTGCAGGTGTCCATGAGCGGTGGTAATCACTTACCATCAGGTGATGCGTCTGCTCATTTGTCCCTAATGCCATTAACAAATATTCGAAAGTAACTCTGTGTGTATCTTACGCTTTCGCGAGCAAACCGCTGCACCGATTTCAATAACTTTTGGCATGAAGATACCTTGATTCTTGATTAAGGACATATGCTACTCTTTGCCGTGGTAAATAACATATACAAATGTGGAGCTGTAAGTAAAAACTAATTTATAATATTAAAACAACAATCTGGAAACCATACTAAATTCAAACCTAGTTTGGTATCAACTTAATTTTTTTAACTCTATGCAAAAATTTACAAAAGCGAATCATTTCATCCTCTCATTTTCTTTAATTTTAAGAAAAAGAATTGACGCACTACCTCGCAGCCTTGCATACCTACGCATGCATCATGTCACGTATTACATTAATAACTACAAAATAGTTTTATTTTCTTTAGTAATTCTTAACAATTAAAACTAATTTCAAGCGTTATAAACACTCGTATGCTACAAATAAATTTAGGTGTGTCTTATTTATTTACTCCGAACATTTCCAATCAGATAGAACCCTTGAAGTGGTATATTTTTACAGTAAAATGTAACAAGAAATAGGGCCAACCCTACTCCGGTAGCAGTCAATTTGTGGCGATGGAGGTTTCTTTGAAATGTCGTTTGATACCAGGTACGGTCCAACGTATATCCGGAGTTCTTTTGGGGTCCGGTATAGCGTGAAATTGACTCGCTCGATTGTCTCGCTGATTTAAAAGACTTGTTTGGCGAACGAACGTCGTGGTCCTCGGTTCGCAATTTCGATTATCTTGACTTTTATTCGATAAAGCTGCTGTAGACAACTTTAGTTATGTACGATTTGGATTTATGTAAAGTAATAAGTCAATAAAAACTGTTGCACCGGTGAAAAAATGTGATAATTAACAAAACGAATGTAACTTCGAAATGATTGTGTCTCATCATGCTCTTAAAACAGATGTTATTTACAATGTTTTATTAAGACATCGTTAAATTGTGTATTTTTTTCTTCTAGTTTGGAAATCGTCAATAGGTATAGGTGGAAATCTGTTTTTTTAAAGACAACTCAACTCGGGAAATATACATACTGTGTCACGGGGGACTTTGCAAACATACATGAACTGTAAACAAAGAACAAACGGACTTAGAACAAAAATTTGTGATGTCCTATGTTGGATTTGAACCCTAAACCTGGATTCAATAGTACTCTTTTAGTTGCTGGTGCCTGTTGTGATCCCAGGGGTGACGGATTAAGAATTACAAGTGTCACCACACCTGCTCATCCCACGAGTGCAGTAAGAGGCGATTAGAGAGGATATTACATTCTAGTTTTGCCTCATGGCATCATCAAAGGTTAAAAATTTGCTTGTGATGATGGCCTAAGGCGAAACCTGACATTCATAAACAAAATAGTGAAATAAGAAAAAAAAATAGAGTGTACCCCTTTTTAAAATGCCGGCAATGCACTTGTGATGCCTCTGATGTTACGAGTGTCCATGGGCGGCGGTAATCGCTTACCATCATCAGGCGATTCGTCTGTTCGTTTGCCACCCATATCATATAAATAAAATAAAATAAGTACAAGTGATTTCAATTCTAGAATGTATTGCAACATGCTCCATCAAGTGCCGACAATCGGGGGCATAAAATAAGTAGGACAAAGAAGGCAAACTGGTGTCTGGGAAACAAGTATGCTTTTAAAGCCTGTTGTGATGTATCTGGCAGTAGCTACTTTCCCTAAAGGTTGACCTTTTTCTCTTCCCTATATCATGAAAAGCGCTCTTAATATTTAACTAAGACCCCTAAACTTTAAGTATATTAAGACGTAAACTGACAGTTTATCCCTTGAAAGTTCACGGTACTATGATTTTCAGACAACTTCTACGATAATTACGCTTTAAGTACTTAGCGAAGAACTTTTTTTATGTGAAACTATTAATATTAAGTCTTCAAGATTAACTTTTGATGACAAGGACTTTCTTATGAGATAAATGGTATTATGGATTTGAAACTTTCATGGATAAAACTTATGGATGGTTTTTATATAGCAAAGGTCTTTTAGTATTTCTCTAGTAACCATTGCTGATATGTTCTTCAAATTATTTGTTTTTAATTTATTTTTTGACTATATATAATGTTATTGGAATTTGTATTTCATGATGCTAAAATTTTACATAGACTTTTAATCTGGATATGTCTCGATATATCAAGACAAAAGAGCAGATGTATCGCCCGGTGGTAAGCGATTACCGCCGCCTATGGACACCCGCAACACCAGAGGCATCACAAGTGCCTTGCCGGTGATTGGGAGGGGGTTGGAGGGAGCGTTTGGGTATGGCCCTCCTGTATCCTCACTCATTCGTTGAAAGACAACGCAAATGCCGATTTTTCACCGGTTTTCTTTGAAGCCGTGGCATCGTTCCAGTTGAGCCGGTCCATGCATGCCGAAGCGTGGCTCTCTCTCGGTAAATACAAGATACTAGAAAATGGCTTCGGAAATAAATGAATCATCATCATTTATTAGTATCATCTTTTTCTACTTTTCTTATATATTGACAAAAAAAAATATTGTCAATTATAAAATTAATTAATTTATTTGTTAATACTTCTAATACGTTCTGTATATAATATTTTGTACAATTTCTAAACATAATCGAAAATTACTTAAGTTGGTTTTGTGTACTTTGGCATCTAATAATGTTAAAGTTCAATAAAATCTATTTTTCTATACTATAGACTTTGAATAGTAAGTAGGTATGGAAAATTTAAAATAAACAAAATAAAAATCAATACAAAACTGTCAAGATTTGATAAATAGGTCATCGAAATTAAACATCGGAAAACGAAAACATTAATAAATTATATTCGATTTTGACAACCAGCCAATATCTAGTTACTGTGAAACACCTACGTTTAAAAGAGATATTATTTAATTCTACAAAAATAATAATATACATTAATATATTAGTTAATAAACGCAGTTTGTTTATATTTGTTTACTTAAGTTATTTTTGACTACACAGCTACTAATATATATAGATATTTCTAAAGCTATCATAATTTTTAACCATATATTTGTAACATCAATTTACAAATATATGGATTTCAATGATCTATGATATTTATCTGTAGCTTCAATTTGACGTTCATAATTGTCACTTAGTGTCTTAATTGAATAAATTATTTTGAATTTATCAACATATTAGTTTCAGTTAATTTCAATTACACGTACAATTCATGTACATACCTTAAAGCTAAACAATTCGTTATGTTTGTCTGAACACCTATTTCCAAGTTGTGTATTTCCCGTCTTCAGAGTTGTATGGTGTGACGGTTATTCTGCATTTTTAAGTTGTTCATTGCTGATACATTTTATTACTATTATATCTATCGTTATGCTAACATAACATAACATAACATAACATAACATAACATAACATAACATAACATAACATAACATAACATAACATAACATAACATAACATAGTGTATTGCGTACTGATATTGGAAAGCTTTGTTGGTTTTAACTTACAAACGGCTAATGATTAAATAAATAACACTTGCAGATCTATTTCAGTTATATATCTTCCACTTAAATGCACAAACTTAATGAACTATGACATCATGTACCATCTTTAAAGCTGAGGGATTTAATAACAGCACAATTTTATTTCCTTCTATACATTTGAGACTTTGATGATGGGGCACTGTTTCGTCTTTCGGTTAGTTCGTGGCCTATATACCTACCTGCTTTTAGTACTAATGGGCTGAAGTAAACTTTTTCCTCTTTCACCTTCAGACATGAACTATATTCTAGAATATTCTGTTAGAGGCAGAAATAATCAACTTCATTCTCTCGATTTTCTAAGTTTCATTCTACTTTCTTTCGTGTTCGGTCTTTGTAGCTGATAATTACTCCATTGGAGACTTTTCTCGTCACCAACACCAATAATTTAGTAATTGTATAATATTTTTAATGAGTATTATATTATTCTATTTAATAAACACAGGAAAACTCAAAATATATTAAAAAAATATCACTCTGCAATTTCCAAGTCTATCAGGTCGATAGCCACTCGGACACTGACTCGGAATACTGATCAACAATTTTGAAATTTCTTCAATACAATTCCCTTTTTCATCAACAACAGTTCCTTCTGGGCATTTAACTTTTTCATCAAGTTCTTTAGAATCAATTTCTTGCAACTTTCCATGATACAGAGGTTCTATGATTTCTATTTCACTTTTCGGACCATCTATATCACTTGGAGTAGAGTCAGAAGCTCCTGTCGCATCTGGTTCTTGAGTAGTGTCTGTATAGTGGTAGTCTGGTTCCTCGTACCTCGTCCTCCATTTATCGTAAATACAATTCTTGTATAATAACAATACTTCACTGAAATAATTAGTGAGAATTTTCTTAGTTTTGGACGCTTCATTGTATTCTTTAATGATATCATTTTCATCCACTTTGCTTGAAGAGAATATCTTCATTCTGTTCACTAATACGTCTGCCAACATTTCGTTCCAAGTCAAAGCCTTTGCTTCAGTTTTCGGGTCTTGGAAATTTTGCAATTTCCTTAAAAGTGTTCTTTGTTCGTCGAAAATTTTAATTCCCGACGAGTCTTCAATGAAACTCTCTGTTTTGCCCATAAGTATGACGATGCTGACAATGTATATGAAATACATTTTTTATTCGGCACTGTACAACGCGACACAATGGTGAACTCGACTGTTTTATAGATAACGTGAAAGCGTAGTTTTTTGGTATAGTCATAAACAAAAGTGTTGAAGTGAAAATGAGAATTTTCATTTGAATATAGCGATGGGGAGAAATATTCCAAGTATTCATTATGAATGCCTGTATTGTTTTCTGATATTTATTTAGTACTAGACTGCATTTTTTGTTTTTAATTTATTATTCTTGAAAAGAATGTGTGATTACATAATAATATGTCAAAAAACATGTTTTAAATAACTCAAGTGATTTACTTGTTTACACAATTGGCCCAGTGGTTTATACGGTCGTCACGCCACTTTCTACTGTTTCACGTGTTGTGGGTTTGAATCTTATACGAGATAACACTTTGTGTGATCCTCAAATGGTTGTTTGAGTCTGGGTATTCTGAGTCTGTTGTATCCGTTTCATGTATGTCTGTAAAGTCCCTCGTGACACATGATATATATTCCTAAAGCGGGATTTGTCATTTTAAAAGATGAGTGAAATGTAATTGTTTTAGTAAAATAATAACCAAATAACTAGTTACAAGTTTATTTCCATGTGAATTTAAACTTCTCAATAACATTCGCTAAAAAATATAGATTTGCAAAAAGGGAACATAAATTGGAATTTTTCATAAAGCTAAAAATGTGTGCGACTGCTGTATTTGAGGTCACGGGTTCGATTCCTGGGTCGGACCAAATGATTGTATGATTTGTGAATATTTGTTGCGGAGTTTGGGTGTTTTCTATTTGTAATATGTTTGTAATTATAAATAAAGTATCTATGTATTTATATCAGTTGTCTAGTACCCATAATACAAACTATGCTTAGTTTAGGGACTAGATGGCGTTCTGTGTTAGATGTCCAAAATAATTATTAATTTATTTTAAAATAAGGAACTTACGCCTTCAAATATCCAACTTCCAATTAAAAAAAGGCCCGGACAGTTTTGAAACTATTATCATCACACATGTACCGTAATCTTTATCAAACTGATAAAACGTTCAAACTAAATATTGACATGTGACGTTAACCCTGAGGCAAAACTTATTTACCGATATAACTAACTGAAAACGCAATCACTATCTAGAGTGGATGAAAATGTAGCAAGGACAGCGATACCAAATAAAATATTGTGTACACTTCTATGTAATCGTTATTTTTGGTGCTGATTGTACTGTTTTCATTGCGTTTTTACTATGGTGATATAATTTGATAGATGGAATAGAGCAAGCAATGGATGATAACATGAACGCATTGATTTAAGTCACGCAGAAGATTCTGGCGACATAAACTATTTTCAGTTGTATGTCATTGCAATTTAAAAGATAGAATTGAGCCATTTCGCTAAGTAGTTTTTTCTTTATTTAATTTAAAATCTCTTTCTGACTCACTTATTTCACTGCTGATCCATCACAAAGCCCTCTTCTTAGAAAGGACACTTACTATATCAAGATGGACAGATGGTTTGGGTTGGGTTAGTTATAAGTTTTCCTTTTGTTTCTAGTATTGTGTTTATGCAGTTTGCTTATCAAGTCAATTTAGATTCAAGTTAATTCTTACGAAAGTCACGGTATGAAAACAACAAGTGGGAGAGCCACGCTTCGGCATGAATGGAACGGCCCAAAGCCGGCTGGAGTCCCACGGGATACCACGGCCTCACAGAAAACCGGTGTGAAATAGCGCTTGCGCTGTGTTTTACCGAGTGCCGGTTCCAGAAGAGCCCATACCCCAACCCCTCCCCCCATCTCCCCCCATTACCCAAAAGCCGGCAACACACTTGTGACGCCCCTGGTGTTGCGGGTTTCCATGGGCGGCGGTATCGCTTACCATTAGTCGATACGTCAGTTCGTTTCCATAAAAAAAGGAGTGGCGATAATCTTAATTAATCATCACAAGATCATAGAGAAATAGAACATATATAATATAATTCAGCATTATGATGATATGAATGAACGTAGAAAATAAGATCGAATTAAGAACTCACTTCCCTTCTTCAAGTCGATTAAAATGACCAGAAACATAACGATAAAATCTGTTACAAAATCATTCATGTGTTTCTGAAAGAAAGCATCTTCATAAAATAAAGGACAGTAATGGCACATCCTAAGATCTAACGCCTTTAGAACATGTTGCGGTTGTAACATTTTATTTTATACTGAGATATAAAACTTACAAAGTTCAAATAGGTTCAGTCAGCGTTAACAAACCCCAATAACATTGAAAATGCAACAAACGATTGAATTTTATTCTGTTTTCATCGCGATCGCCATTTAAACAGGGCTGCCAAACGTAAAAAATTAAATAATTTTATTTTAATAGCGCAGAATAAAAATGCTGTTTGTAGCCTGTTCTTAATTCAAATGGTGTTTTTATTTGGTTGTCAGATAGAGTTTCTTTCTGTAATATTTATTTGTATACAGAAGATTATAGCAATATATTTATGGAATAAATAGGACCATTATTTCTACTTCTGTTCTGAAAAGTATGGTTGTTCAGTTTCTTAGTAGGAAGAGATTCGTAAAATATTAAGATTTAAATACGCAATAAATCATTAATGATTACCGTCAGATGCACTATGGTTTGTAAGCTACCACATCCATGTATAATATATTAGATTATATTAATAATATGCAGGCGAGCGTTCCCTGCAATGTGTAAATATGTTAAGTATGGGGCAATACTTGTGTGTGTGTGTGTGTGTTTAGTTGTTGCTTTTTGTGGCTTTTTGTGTGTGAAATTATTATTTTTTGTTATTGTATATATTATGGCATGGATATTTAAGATATCTTTAAGCACAGCGTCACCTGAGCCCAATTGGAAACCAACGTCAGACGCTTTATCTGATATAATGCTGAATTGGGTCCATTTTTGGCATTTTTCAAAACAATTCTAAATGTTTTTTGTTATTTTGGTGTTATTTTGTTGTTGTCAAAATAAATATATTTTCTTTCTTTCTTTCCCACCAAATTGGTAATTTTAGTAGTTCAATTAAGGATTATTTTTTAGACAGATGTTGCTTGACAGGTGGTAAAGAAGATTTTACTTAATGCTCATTGCGAAAACAAATAGCCTTTATTTACTCTCACCTTTTCACAATACCTAACATAAGATATAAAGACATTACTAAGCGCAGTATCGAGGTAATCACTTAAGCCGTTAACGTATCGTCTTTACTTGCAATATAATAATCAAGTACTTGATCTTGTCACAATCGATTTGTCAATTTTATTAAAGATACACTTTTATTACTTCAATGTTTACTGCATTTAATACTAAGTCAGCGATATTTTGTTTTGTGTTATATTTATTGGGTACAAGACAATAAATTCAGTGACAACTCTATGCAAGTCTTTTCTTATTATGTGAATTTTGAAAGATATTTATAACGTATTTAAACATGAATTTTAAATATGACTTCTATTGTACCTAGGAATCGAATCTTAGTATATAAATATAATTCTCAATAGACCTATTACATTTTCATAATCATTATGTCTTTGCAAATGCTGACAATGCAGTATTACCTACTAAAATGCTTCTACATCATTGGCCTCATTTACTTGAAAACTTACTATTTAAATAGCAGTATTAAAATCAGAGATATGACCCAAACTGAATTTACGATTGGAGAACATTCTAGTCTAAAACAAAGAACATAACAACAAAACATATATCATTTATTTCCGAAACATTCAACATCGAAACACAGAAATAGTTGGTGAATTGTCTACCGAACTGTGTAATGCCCCCAGCCGGGCCCGTCCGGTACGAACTGCTCTCGGTATTGTGTGCTCGACCCGACTGACCGAAACTGATTTTACCGATTTTTACCCACAATATTTTACCAGATTTTGTTTGAAATGTCACTAAGTGTTAAAGCCACGCATAATAGTGGTATTGATTATAAAAAATGATAGTGTGGCGACTTCCACATACAGCGGCAAAACAAAAATATATGGCAACACTATCTACCGAAGATACACTGAACTACGGAGTAACGCAGTATACGAAGAACCTACCAATCCTGCATCGCGTAATAGAAGTTCTCGCGCCGATTAACATGTATACAACTTCTCAACATCAACCGTTGGGCAGTGGCCCGCCAGGCATGATCACCTCGCCTGGTCGGAGGATCCTCCCTTTGTGTTAGAGACACATGATACCCGTGCCTCCACAATAGCGATAAATATATTATTTCAGTTCTTGTCTTCCCTCGTATGTATAATGTTGAAACAACAACATATAAACAAAGTGATGATGTACTTAGCTTAGCCGATTTCTGCACGACGCTGCCACTGGAGCGTTAACATGTTTAAAGTTTGAACTTAAAACATGTTAACAATCAAATTATAAATTAAAAAAAAATCAAATTATACACAAAAATATTGTGCTATTGATAGCACAATATTTTTGTGTATAATTTGTTTTTTTTTGTTTTGAATGCCTCGGTGTTGCTGTGGTAGTTGTATGTGACTGTATCCTCACTCACCCGGTGAAACACAGCTCAAGCGCTATTTCACACCGGTTTTCTGTGATGCCCTGGTATTACTCCGCTCGAGCCGGTCCATTCATACCGAAGCGTGACCCTCCCACGTTCTAGGTAACTTTTCAAAAAAAATATTAGGCTACTTATAGTGCCACACGGCGGCAGATCGCTAAGGTATTAAAAAATAACCTATGTTGGACTTGAACAGAAATGCAGGCTTATACTCAATTACTCATCATTATTGTCAACAAACAGCCCTTAATAATGTACTACTAGACAAACCTTAGAACTAAAGGTTTTTTTAAATTCCAAATTGATCAGACATGTTAAACAAAATATAAAAGTTGCTGAAAACGTATGTATTTAAATCTTTTATTTCAAACACGAAATATAATTTCATATCCACGGTAATACAACATACAAAACCATCTTCACAAAGAAATCTGATTACAATTCTTTAACAGAATAACATTGAGCCAGCGGCTATAAAAGTTGTTAATATTGCCCGACAAATAAACAGTTCCCTATTTCTTAATTTTATGCCTGTTTGCCTCTGGGGTTTGTGGTTAATGATAGGAGGGGCGAAGCCCCAGCGATGATGTGGATTGTCTTTGTAATATTATATTTGTATTAAATTACTGAACGGTGATATAGAAAATACATACTAAATAAAGACATTAAATGATTAATGAACTAATGATGAAATTGAGATTGTGAAGTCGAGTTTTGAATATTTTATTTTATTGTTATTAACCAGTATGTTATCAAAATTGTTACTACCATTGTTATTTGAATCGCTTCTGTGAAAACTTTAGTAGCACCCAGGTTAAACTACATACACAACTTCTTTAGTTTCATGTAGGCGGTTTACATAATTTTTATATTCATAGCACATCATAAGCCGGCCCCGGCTTCATACGGGTAGACATCGGTATTTACCTAAAAATTTAAATATTATAAATTTTAACACATTCTTAGTAAACTTCCTGAGCTTAGAATAACAGAAGTTTTCATACGGATCCCTAAGTTTTTTGCAAATATAATATAGCCTATGTTACTTTGGGATGATTTAGCTTTTTAATGGTGAAATAATTATTCAAATCAGTTCAGTAGCTTGGAGCCTATTCAATGCCAACAAAGAAACAATCAAATCTTTCCTCTGTATAAAATTACTATAGAAATATAGATAATATATAAAAGGTGTATGCTGTATGTAACGAAACATCTAACAACATAACTGGTTTCTTATGAACTACTTTACATATATGACGGACGTTTATTACAGCAAATAGTAATCTGCGTCCTTTCTCAGGAATCAAAGTATTTCCATGTCAAATTTCATTGAAAAAAGTGCAGCTAGACGGAGTTACTTTTGAATTTTTAATAATTATATGGATTTTAATTGAACATGAACTAAGACTTTTTTTACAAGTAGCTATCTATTGCAGAGTAAAAATGATATTCCCTAGCGGTTGAACTAGTTAAAATATTTGCATATTTCATCGTCTCGAAGTTCTATTACTAGAAGTAAAATAATAAAATTATTTCTGAGATATCTTTCTGATTAAAATTTTCTTGAAGAAAATAGTATGACGGTCCCTTGGGTGAGGTTTTTACAATTATTATTAATAAGTGTAGTTAGTAAATATGCGAGTGGTGACATTGAATATGAAGTGTCAACACTACTATTCATCCCGAGGTTACAAAGAGACACACGTAGGGCAACGGCAAAAACAAAACTAACCCTATACTTCATCAGGCCACTGTAATCCAAAACCCCATTTAGGGACTATGAAAAAGGTCAAGTACGTAATATCTAAAAACACTATTTTATAATTATCAATTAGGTATAAAGCTCAAATCAAGTAAAAAAAGGTATATAGCGCATGTAAAATAAGACAGTGAAGGCATTTTTTTTAAATATGTGTGAGTGAAGTGTTGTGTTAATTGTTTAAATATGTGTGAGGTGCTTATAACCCAGTTGCACTCGGTGATTAGAAACCATCACCGAGGGTAAGCAACAAAGGCGCGGTCTGTACCTGGATGGGTGACCGCCGGTGACATGTTGCCATGAGCGTCTCCGTGATTCAGAGGTCACGTTAAACAGTCGGTCCCGGTTGTTATAACAGTCGTGAAGCTTAGTTGTAAGCATTTGGGCGGCTTAAAAACATCCAACGGTAAGATTTATACGTAGCCACAACGTCGTCTTGCCGGTCCCCAACCCTCACTTGGCCAGCGTGGGGACGTATGGACCTTAACCCTCTCCTGAAAGGAGACCCGAGCCTAGCAGTGGGACATAATGGATTGTTGTTTGATTGTTAGATTGAAGTGTTGCCCCTTTTTTTAAAAAAGCCCTAGAAATTTCATTGAAATAAATGCGAAAGTTAGTAATATGCGAAAATCAATCTGTTTATCGTCGTATGGCCTTAACCCTCTCCTGAGAGGAGACCCGAGCCCAGCAGTGGGACATTATGGGTTGTTGTTTTGTTTAATCTGTTTGTTCCTATAAAAGTACGTGATTAAAAAAATAAGTAATACTTATGTCTCACTCAATACTTCATAAACATACAACATCAGTGACGTCATGTTTCCTTTACTAAGGAGGGTATACTATTGAAAATAGTTTATTAACTTCTAAACTAGCTCATTTAGAACGACAGCGTTAAAGTAACCGCATCAGATCCTGTCAATTAGCTGGTTGCAGACGTATTTTAGATAGCTTTATCTGAAATCGAATCAAATCAATCGATTAAAATTCGAATTCTAAAGAAGTTTCTTTCTTTGCTTGTCAGTAGTTTGTTTCATACTTGTTGTTGTTTTATTTTAAAAGATTTCAAAAAGGAAGAGTTTTTTGTTCTCTCATTCTTTTTAGGGTTCCGTACCAAAGGTTAAATGGGACCTTATTACTAAGACTTTGCTGTCCATCAAACCGTGGAATGAACTGTCGCCTGCGGTATTCCCGGACCAACATGACCTTAAAACCTTTAAGAAAAAAGCATACTACTCCTTAAAAGGCCAGCAACGTACTTGTGACGCCTCTGGTGTTGCGGGTTTGTATGGGCGGCAGTAATCGTTTACTATCACGCGATACGCCTGCTGGTTTGCACCCAATATCATAAAAAAAGAAGAAAACAATTTAAAAAGTAAAATCCGCCTTTGTGAAATCTTTTGAAACTATTTATAAAGCCTCTGTCACGTGGGCTGTCAATATAATCCTACTGGTACCTCATTCATTAAAGTCGATTTACACACAAACATAAATGGACTGCCAAAACTATTACTTCCTCTCATGGCTTCGACGTAGTCTGGTAAAAAGAATTAACAAGTAATGAATCATTAAAAAAAACCTGACTGCGTCAATATATTGTATAAAACATATAAGTAATATATATTCGTATTCACCGTTAAATATTCTTTACTTTGATACCACACTCGATGTATTTTGAAATCATTTTTCTTATGAGATTGCTTTTGGCTCCGAAAGTGTTTTATTTTGTTTTTTTTTTAAATTTTGATGTTCCTAGTGTCACTCTTAAGACTAAGACGAATCTATTGACGCCGCTCACTTAAAAATATACATACATACATAGATAGAAACATAGAATACATAGAATATACATACAATCGAAAAAATAACCCTCCTTCTTCGCAGTCGGGTACAAAAGCCAAAATTGTACATGAACCTTTCTTTGTACAGACACAATAAAATATAAACAATCCAAAAAAATAAGGTCAAAACAATGATTTGTATTTATCGTCCCAACTTTGGTAATACTTCACCCTAATTCAGAAACTATTATTGCCCGTCAAGTCACGCAGCTAAGTAGTTCTGCGAGGTCATTAGCAATTCACCATCAGTTTTGCACTGACAGCCAGAAAAGGTAATTAGTGACTGGGCTCACTTCTAGTCTAGGGTCGAAAATAAATTGAACATTGTTCATAGATGTAGGAACTAAAGTGTTTTGAGTTGCCTTAACTAGCTTTACTGTGACTAACGTTGAGAGTTTTTGACACGTCAGTTTTTTACAAGGAAGCAAAACAGAAAGGTAATAATTTTGGCAGTCTATTAATGTTTATATGTTACACCATCACTGAAGCAATTTTGCTGAATGAGATCGATAGTTTTGCAACAATGAGTCGGGTGATGTGAAATGTGGGTGTGCATGGGCAGCGGTAATGGCTTACCGTCAGGCGATACGTTTGCTCGTTTGCCCAATATTCCATAAAGAAACTTGCATAGATAGGTTTATAAATGACGTAGGCATAAGGTACTTAGAAAAGAGCGTCACAAGTGCGTTGCCAGCCCTAGTTTCACCGAGTGATTGAGAATACCAGAAGCCCATACCCCAACCCTTTCCCCCATCTGCTATCCACCACCCTCCCCATCCCCCAAAGACCTCTGGTGTTGCGGCTGTCCATGGGTGGCAGTAATCGTTTACCATCAGGCGATACCTCTGCTTGTTTACCCTCAATTCCACAAAAAAACAAAAGTAAGAGACACATACGAAGTTGCGCGGTTCATACGTTTACATAATACATATTTGGTCTTCAGAAAAACCTGAATAAATAGCTCTTGATCCCTGAACAATATGTAATAGCTTTACAGGTTGTTGTTTACTTAATGTAATTATATACAGTCATGTGAAGACATCGACGACAGTTAAGTCCCGAGGGAAATTTCTGTTCTGCTTGTCCCTCATATGTAGTTATTACGCCTTGAAGATGCGCCACAGACACTGATTCTATTTGACCTCTGAATATAAAGAAGACGGGATTGTATTTTCATATAGAAACATATGAAAAAAGAAATATTTTTTGTTGGATTGTACGGAGAAAATTTGGTTTATTTTGGTAACAAATTTTTTATTGAAGCAGATTTCTTAGAGAGCTTACCATATTTTATATAAAAATATATGGTCTTTCAAAAAAATATTTTTTTTATCAATACGAGAGAGTAGTTTTGCATCTCTATGTATATTAATAAACCAATTTTTATAGTTGACAGTTTGTGCAAAGACCGATTAAAATATGGAGTGTCCCCAGCCCTCTTCATCTTTCTTTGGAAAAATTATCTGCCTAATTGGTCTAGCGCTTGACGAATGCGACTGCCAATCAAGAGGCCTCGGGTTTGAATCCTGGAAAACTGTTATTGTTTTTCTGACTATAGAAATACTTAATAACAGCTCTCAGAGCTGTTATTAAGTATTTCTTCTTCTTGGAAGTTGGGGTCTGAACCATCGTGCCACGGAAAGCCCGTCAAGATGTCAGTCCTGCGCCTGATCTCTCCCTGGTCGTGTCGGTTAACCGTCCACTCGGATTATGAGAGAGAGGGAACCGAGAGTGCCTGTGTTTAGGCACACACTTGTGCACTATAATATCTCCTGCGTGGTCGGCTGGTCTCCGTTAAGAGTAGCCACCGTGGCCGTAATCGGCTAGGAGAACATAAAATTCGCAACAACATCGCTGAAAAAAAGAAGACAAACTTTAAATAAACCCTATACCAACTCACCTGGCCTGTGTGATATAGTAAGCCACAAAGCCTCCTTTCTTAGGAGTCCTTTCACAAACATTATGCATCTTAATTTAACCAGGTACTAATTAAAGGTATGCAGAGATTTTTTTATAGACTATTTAACATACACAACAATTATAACACTAGCCCACAACCTGAGCATTTTTGCTGTACGTTTTTACGGAAAACTATAACGCATAAAGATTTGTACTGTAACATATTAATTTAACTTAGATGTATTTGTTATCTGCCAAAAAAAATATAATTCGATGATCATATAAAGAAATATTGAAAATTCACAATTTGACATTTATTGGACAGAATGTTATTGTACAACTAACGTCATCGGCTCGACCGGAATCATACCACGGCCTCACAGAAAACCAGCGTGAAACAGCGCTTTCGCTATGTTTCCCGATTGAGTGAGGATACCGGAGGCTTATACCCCAACCCATACCCTTATCCCACCTCTCCCTCCCCCAAGGGCCGGCAAAGCACTTGTGACTCCTCAGTTGTTGCGGGTGTTGCTTCCCATCAGGCGATACGACTGCTCGTCTGCCCGTTATTCCATAAAAAAACTTGCAAAAAACTATTCATTTCTTAAGATAGGTTTTTTAATGATGTAGGTATCAGGTATCTTAGAAAAAATACACAAGTAGAGCCGAACTGAAAACATTTTACTCTTTCTAAGGTACTTGAAAAAACAAAGATATATTTTTCAGAGCTGTGACAAAGGGCTAATTCATTATTTTCTACATGAATAAATATTGCTTGTAAATCCTAGGTTATCTGTAGACACAGTTTCTTGGCAATAAAGGCGCTATTAAACCTCCAGAACAACACTTTAATGAGCTGTAAAATATTCTATTTCATCGTACGCTACTGAAACTAACTTATAAAAATAAGTGCTGTATTTTACGATCAACGCTAAACTGTTGGCTCGATAAAATTTTATCCTCAATCCTCTACAGTGTATACTGGGTAGGTAGAAAGGGTGGAAAAGGACTTTTTTATCGTAGAACGTGATCGAAATTATGTTCTTCTCAAAACTTGGCCCAAGTTTTTATTAGAACAACTTTGGTATTTTATTACTTTGTTTCTCACGTTTCAAGAATTCGGAGATATTCAGACTCGCCGCTGTTTTCATCAAACTCTAGTTATTGAAGAGTTTACATTTTATAACTTGCAGACCTTATAGCGGTATCTTGGTATACTATTATTATATTTTATGCTTAAGATTTCTGTATTATGATAATAGAAAAGTGAAAGTTTTAAATACATTT
This sequence comes from Hyphantria cunea, assembly GCA_003709505.1. NCBI lineage: Eukaryota > Metazoa > Arthropoda > Insecta > Lepidoptera > Erebidae > Hyphantria > Hyphantria cunea. The sequence continues at coordinate 145,987 of PKRV01000625.1, forward strand.
TAAGGTTGTCAGTCATTTGAGTCAGGTATCGAGAGTTTCTTTACAAGTAATCCACTGTTTACGAAAAGAGCATGACTGGAAAATTTCAATGAATACCTTAGAAATACCAAACGATGATTTTTTATCAATTATGCCTTTTATTGGTATATATATATATATATATATATATATATATATATATATATATATATATATATATATATATATATATATATATATATATATATATGAGGCGTCCAATCTCCATTATTATCCGTAATCGCCCGGCATCTTTGCGGCATATTTTCCGCCAATTTTTCAGCATTGTTGTGAGGTAAAAACCTCGTCCACGCGGACTTCAAGTCTTCAGCGACTGTCACTACAACTTTTTTCCCTCAGTTTTAACTTCATCAACATTTTCAATTGCATCAGGAGACTGTGAAGGCCATTCCAGCACCTTAGTACCAGGTGTATGTGTGGAAGTTTTTTTGTGAAAATTAAGGCACTCCTTTGTGCGATTCCCAAAGTGTCGTTCATGAGTCTGGGTGGTCTTATGCCAGTTTCATGCGTGTTCATGAAATCTTGAATTGATTTTACAAACAATATTGAATTTTGCATTTGTAAATATTTAAGTTTGTTTTCATTATGAAGTTTTCATTCTTATCTCTATACTAACCTCGGTTGATATTAATTTAACAGTTAAGTACGAATAAGTAACAGACAGAGCTCGATACTAATATACAAAAAAGTAAGTATAAATTTTAGCATATGTGCTTTGTTTGCCGAAGCTACGGACAAATCCTTTGAGACTAGTATTATGTTCTATAGTTCAAATAGACTTTGTTCACAGATCAAAAGCTAACTCGGTATTCTACTTGTCATACATGTCATGGACAATCTCACAATTTTATACACACCGAGTTTGATCTGACGATATCTGGAAAGGAGATTTATAAACAGAGATATTTTTCAATCGATACACATTTTTACAAGCTAAATTGATTCATCGCCCCGAAATCCCCTGCATTCTAAATTACATGAGTGTCGTTAGAGCATTTTCCGAGATTCAGAATATATTTTTAAATGCAGGAATTGTTCGTTTAAGGGTGTAAGATATTACAGTGATCTGGTAACCATAGTACAGGTACTACCTAATTTGGGATTAGAAGATGTCCATAGGTAACAGAAAACATATTGCGACAAATCTATTCATTAACTCACTTTACCGTAACATACTCGTAAATAGCTTACATAACCCATTCGTGTAGTAGAAGCACTTCAAAGTTATCAGAAACAAAAAACCTCAACGAAAATAAAACGAGTCCAATTTATTACGTCCACTAGCGAAGTACAATAGGTTTTAAACAATTCACTGGGGCAAGGTTTAAGGCCGACGATGGTAACTTTTAATGGGCCCACGGGGCATACACTTTCCTGCATTTTGGAACAAATCCAATTCACAAAACGTCCTACTCTTGATAGTAAAATATGTACGAAATCCATTGACTTTTCACTTTACTTATAATAATGATATCTGTTTCTAAGCCAGCAAGCTATAACGAATATTTTTAATAAAGATAATATCGGTTAATGAGCTGGCTTCTCGTGGTATAGAGGCGTTGTGTTCATCCATAATTCTGCTTTTCAACGCAGTTAGTTTTATGTTTTGGTTTAATACTAAAATTGTGTTATTTGTTCATGTGTTGTTTGGTGACTTATTGTTATTTTTTAGTGTTATGTCTATGTTTATGTTAATATTTAGATACTTTATTTAAACTCAATGACTTGGGACTTAATTTTTATCAAATTTATTTATAATCGTTTGAGTGCATTCGTCTCTATCACTCTACCGATCACTGCTTGCCTTTTTTTGAGCCATAGTCTCTTTTACTCTGTCTTTGGAAATTTAATTATTAATCTTAGATAGATAGATTAGATGTAAAATTAAAATTATTAATATTTATACTAAAGGTAGAGTAGAGCTACGTTGATACTAGCACAAATGAGCCGGCTTTACTGAGGCAGTACTGCCCCCGGACAAAAGATCAACCTGAAATGACAGCATTCGAGCTGTCGTGTTTTGTTGGTGAGTGCTAGACCGGAGGCCCAATGATGTAAAAGTATCTTCCGGCCACCATGGTGTGGGTCCCAAACTACATTGTTACATTGGTCACCACCAATCTGAAATTGCTGATGCTGATTGATTGATGCCTTCTATACGGCAGAGTAGAGTAATTTTTCTAGACTTTTAAATATATATCGATGACGAAATTGAAAGTAAAATACTTTTTAGATCGTTTTCAATAACCTATCTCTGTATAAAATGTATCAATTATTTTCAATATGCTTGATTCAAAACCATTATTAAAAAGCAATATCAATTATTTTTAATTTTTTTCAAAATGTAACAATTAGAATAAGTACAAATACTCCTTTTACATATATGAACTACATTGTTGTTCTAACGGCTAACGTAAGCGACTCCCGATCAAAAGGTCTAGGGTTCGACTCCCAGGTCGGCCTACTGCTGGCCAGTGCCTCGGAGAGCACGTTAAGCCATCGGTCCCGGTTGTCATGAACATATATGACAATCGTTATTGAGAAGTCCTCGCCCTCAAATATGCTGACAAATTTGTTCACCCTTCGAATTCAGTTCACTCTCAGGGCAGGTTGGGCAGGTCCAATGCTAGTCGCTCCATGCAGAAACTGATATTCAGATAAAATCGATTTAAGTAGTAGCCGAACCCAATAAATCTTGCGAATAATAAAGGCTAGGAAGATGACTCCTATTAAGAAAGTATATGTAAACTAATATAATTAAAGCATTCCAGACCATGGTTTTCATTAACCTAGCTCCAGTTAAAACGAAACGATATGTTATAGAAAACAGCTGTTAAACCAGTGAAATCGAAATTACCGGATAGCTGATAATATATACACGTGCTCATTGTCCAGTATCCACAGATTTTGCTTCGTTCACAGTGTGTTTATGTATATCGGATATATCGATTATCAATATCGAAACACCTAACGCTAGCAATATATTAGTACGGAGGCGACACAGGCTCGTTACGTGGTTAGCGCCGACCCACCGAAACTATGCGGTTTTAGTTCCTTTAGTGTTACCATGTTGTGTATAAATTAGTATGAGCTAGCTTATTTACTAACTATATTAGGTAATTAAGGGTTTTGCCACATTACAGCTAAATAAATAATTAACTTAAGCAATAGCCTGACTTAAATATGCCAAAAGTATATTTCATTAAAATATGTTTTCATTTAATTTTTTCTTATTTCTAGGGTCCAAAATCAAAAGGTTAAAACGTTACTCTATTACTAAAACTCCGCTGACCGTCCGGTCGCCTGACATCAGGCTGTATCTCATGAATGTTAGATAGTTGAAACTTGTCAAAGGTGATGATTTTTTGTTGTCCCTATAACAATAAATACTAAAAACCGAACGAAATAAATATTTAAAGGGAGCTGTTTTACAACAAACGTGAATTTTAGCCGTTCTTTTTATCAATATTAATAACGGCGGAATGTACGAAATGCTTCGTATAAGAGTCCGACTTGCACTTGTCCGATTGATTTCTATCAGAAGAGTTTTTTTTTTAAATTTATTAATTTAACGTTCTCTTTCTAATGAATAATGACATTCAAAATTAGTCCATTAATGATGGTCTTTTGGGGTAAACATAAAGATGGATCTAAAAAAAGAAATGAAGAGGTCATTTCTTGAATTCAATTGAAACTATCATTTTCGAACAATTACAAATCAAAATATCTCTCTCCTGTTGAAATTGTATATTCATTATTTTATGACTATTTTTTACATAAAAGTGACAGTACTCTGACTAATAGAAAGCATAAGTAGAATCGAAGAGTGGTGGTCCTTATTTATTGAGCTTGAAGACCCTTATACGTATACTAGACGGTGAAGGCAGGCGCCCAAAAATAAAAAATCACCCGACTACCGACCTTAACCATCGCGAAAATATGCTATGACCTTCTGAGCGAGGGCAATACTACCTCGATCGAGCCGAGATACCATTATTCCATGCTTAAATATCTCATCCCGCTACACCTGCAACACTGGACTGTGAAGAGATTAACACTTTTAGGTATTTACATTTTTTTTTTATGGAATAGCCGGCAAATGAACAGCCGTATCGCCTGATGGTAAGCGATTACCGCCCATGGACACCCATGAACACCAGAGGCGTCACAAGTACGTTGCCGGCCTTGAGGGATGAGGAGGGTTTGGATTATGGGCCTCCGGTATTCTCACTCACTCGGTGAAACATAGCTCAGGCGCTGTTTCACACCGGTTTTCTGTGAGGCCGTGGTATCACTCCGGTCGAGCCGGCCTATGCATGATGAAGCGTGGCTCTCCCACGGTGAAAAATTAGAATGAATACTTATACTTACTGATTAAAATTAAAAAAATGAGTCCTCATTGGCCATTAAAGTAAAACAGCTTGTATCTTTCTCAGGGTCTCCATAGAAAATTATTTAGAAACAAAAACTTGATCCTAGGGTTCCAGAGACACAAATATAAGCTAGTTATGTAAATCCACATCTGTAGGCATTACTTAGCTAACTTACACCGGCTTACAAAAGACATGATGTATCGGCGTCGGCCATTTCCGCACTTTAGTACCCGCCTTTACGGTACAGTGATTAATCATTTTTGGGCAAGCCTCGACCTTCGGCCTTTGTCCCCAAAACTGGAGGTTAGTCTTTGCAACAGACATATTTATGAGAAAGATTTAATCAGAAAAATATTATATTCTTGAGTGTGTACGCTATCGTTAAGACTCTGGGGAGAAAATACACGAGAGTGTAAATCATCCGTATACGACGGCGAAAAAACAAAGTCAGCTATAAAATTATTTTATTTCATCTATTCGCTCTTATATAGAAAAATGAATCCCTATGTTCCTTGGTTACGGCACGGTTTTATTTATTTTATTTGATAGTTCACTTTTCAAGAAAGGCATAGACTTTACAGCATCACGCTAAAATCAACAGGAGCCGAGTATAAATGAAAAATTTGGCAGAAATGTGAAAATTTATACTTTTCGAGAGACGCAGACGAAGTTGCATGCATTAGTTAATTGAATATAAATGCAGAGAAATAGTGATAGCTTAAACTGTGGGGTGCTCATAGCCTAGTTACACTCGGTGATTAGCAACAATAACCGAGGGTAAGCAAAAACGGCGTTGTAAGTACCTGGATGAATGACCGCTAGTGGCAAGTCACCATGAGTGTCTCCGTGATTCGGAAGTCACGTTAAGCAGTCGGTCCCGGTTGTTATCATAGGATAACAATCGTGAAGCTTAGTTGGAGGCTTTTGGGCGGCTTAAAGACATCCAACGGCAAGGTTACGTAGCCACAACGTAGTCTTGCCATTCACCAACCCGCACCTGGCCAGCGTGGGGACGTATAGTAAAGCCATACCCTCTCCTGAGAGGAGACACAAGACAGGCAGTGGGACATTATGGGTTGTTGATGGAAACTGTTTTCAATAATTTCTATATGTAAAAATATAAGTTCGATGTTACGAACTCTAAATACTCGGTCTGATGTTCTAATTGAATCCAGGATAGCCTGATCAGTTACTAAACCAGTGAGGTTCATTTACGAAGATCAAGTTTGATTGGTAACTACATTAATTATATTTTTATAACTATGTTTACACAAAATAAAAATAAATGTGGCCGTGAATGTTCTTTTAAAAGAGTTGTGCTAAAACAACCGAAAAAAGTACTCCATTAAACCCTTAACAAAAATCACTGAATTAAAGAGCCTTTAACACAATAAGGGACGAAGTTTAACAACCCTCGTTTGAGTCAATTAGGACAGATGTCGCTGATTCGTCCAAATTATTTACGTTCACCTAATCTTATTTCAACTTAATGTGGCCTGAAATTCCGACAAAATATGTTAATTTGAATGGGATTCGGGGGACAATGTATAGCGCTTGTGATCCGCTGTAACTATAGCTATACTATAAATCAAATGCTATTTTATTAACGGTAATAATTTGTATGAATACATCTCAAACAACGGTAAAAAAAAGACTATAATGCTAGCGCCATTCTGTAGGTGACATAAATTTGGCAATAATAGATAAAGTGAAGTTTGCAGAGCCAACAAAGTTTGCCTTCTGTACATAGTTAACACGTTATTATCTGTAAAACTCTCGAGTCACAGTTTATTTCACATGCTTTTTAATTTATGAAACCAATAACCTTGTACTATATAGTTTTCTTTTATCGATTAGTTATTTACCCTGCGCAAGTACCCACGATCACTTTTCATAGAGAGGTACCTCTCGTTAAATATTAATACATACACATTTATGTAAAATTTAGTAACTATAAAAAACGATTATTCTTACATTTTTTCTATAATTATATTATGTACGAGAACCTTTATTGTGACTTAAAGAATCCTGCCAATTGTAATCGTAAGTTGTTTACGCAATGTCAGTTTACATATTATCGCAGCATCGAATATCTCCGGTTGCGTTGCTGCTGTAGACTTGTCTTTACCATCGATGTTAGTATTTATTTTAGATGGAGACAATTAATCAAGAGTGTTTAGTGCCTGTTTAAATAACAGTAGTCCGTTTGGATGTCGTAAGCGTTTCAGTTTAGTGTCGTTCATGGTCAGTTCGTGACTTAAATAGCTTCTTGGATTAATTTGTTTATTTTTATTAAAGGTTTTTGTTACAGAGAAATTTAATTATTGAAATTTTCCAAGAAGTTGCCAGAAGTATATGCAAGAATATTTATATTTATTTGTAGGAACTAATGAACAGCAGAACAGTACAGAATACTAAACAAATTAGATAAACCATAGACATGAAGTTTTTTATATAAATATCACCCAAGAAAGAAAGAACCATTACATTATACAGAAGACTTAGCAAGCATTAGTGAGATACAATGAGATACGTAATTGCTTTTAAGTCCTAGGTGACCATGAGCGACGATAACCATGGTTTCCCCCGTATTCCTTTTAAAAAGAACTTTAACCAATTTAAACTAAGAATACGATTTGTATTTGATCGAATAAATGTTACGTAATTAAAATAGCAATAATTTATATATCCTTTCTTCTTAGTCCAGTAATGTAGCAGCCTGCGAATGACCTCACAAAACGGGCGGAGAACTTCCTCCAACTAACGTCACTCCCGGAAGCATATAGTGCCCTGAAAAGGCTGCTGTGCTTCTGGGATGATCTAGGATGTTTGAAGTAGTAAGATGACAAACTCACGTACAACGGACCAATCAAGAGGCTAAGTGCGGAAATGGCCCGGTAAAACAAACAAACAAGCAATCTTCCCACTGCTGTGACTAATACCTTAACAACGCAGTAAGCGTATTCCCTAATATTTAGGGATAAACTGAAGAGACATGTTCGCGTTTTATATACAAAGTTAGAATGAGCATGAAAGTGATTTAGTATTTTTGCTATCTAGCTTGTGACTTAACAAGTAATTGTTATGACTCTTGAGTATAAATTAGCTTTATATTGTTAAATGTTTTTGTTGCTATTAATATACTTATTTATGTTCGCTGTACAAATGAGCCATAATGGCATTAACGGCCATTTTGAATATCCTACTTTCATTGAAATTCATTATCAATTTTTTACTTTTTTTTGTAAAGTTTTAGTCATCAAGAAAAAGAGCGAATACTCTTTCTAAGGTGAGATCATTTTCATTAATATATTTCTAGTTAAAACTGGAGATCGGTTAGGTAAGTCAGCAGTAATTAAAAAAATCTTTTAGCGGGTAAAGTCTCGTCAATTAAAAAATTTCAACTACGTTCCTCAAAACGGCTGTATTGAATTTCTAATATATATATTTAAACATATAACCAGCTGTGCAGCAAGCAAAGTTGGTCTAAAAGAGTAGCCTAAATTATTCCTTATATTCGTCAAAATCAGTCCAATCGTTCAAGAGTATAGACAGAGAGACAGGCAATAATTGTAAAAACTTTATTTTGGTACATGTACCGTGTATTCATGCATTTAGTCAAAAGCGGTTATTTTAATATTACAAAAAAAAATTGGAGTGTCTGACTCCAATTTTATTTATTTGTATAGATAATAAAATGTTAAGTTAAACGTAAGGCGACTTTGAATTAACAATACTGCTGTCAAAGTCTTTACAATCGAACGTATTCGCACTAAATTAAACAAAATTAATTAGATTATAAATCAAGGAGTTCGCTGCCATATCGTGAGTTGCCACTTGTTACCCCTCTCGTGTTCGCGATAATTAATCAATTAGTAGGATGGCAACACAATTTATTATAAAGGAAAATTATATTTCAAATGTGTTCATGAATATTGTATGTGTAATTGGAAAGGATTATGGATGGCGCGGCGCCTTGTACTGAAGGCGTAATTGTTTTAGAGATAACACAGACGTGCAGAGGAGAAGTCATACTTACGTTGGGGTTCCAGGGATTTCCGTTCTAAGGTGCACCTGGTTCCCCGACTCCTAGACAGTGTGCAGTTTTAGCCGGTTCGAGTCCGACATGCTACCAGGAGTTGGTGAGGTAAAAAAAACTGGAATAACCATAGCGTCCTTTTCCGATCAAAATCTGTCATTTTGGGGGCAAATCTTCACACATTCACATTCTAGATGAACATACAAAAATCACTTTTTACTACAAATTTACACATACCAATTCATAATTTTACACACACACTAATACATTCCGTGTCATAATATTTTAATGCGTAGGCCCATTTGGTCTTATACTTAGCTTGTTGCTCTATATTTTGCACCCTTGTAAGGGTGTACTAGACTTGATTGTCTCTGAATGCTGATTTTTTAGAGTTGTTAGTCAACTAGTGATGGAACACAGTAAGGTTTTCGCCGGTTCTGTTCTAGACCAGGACTTGTGAAAGGCTTAGCAGAATTGTGGATATTATCTTGCATAAATATGCCTTGGGATCAGTATTGTAAGTAATATGTTTAAGGGTTAAATGGGTCTCCTATAATATAGATGATTCGAGATTCGGAGGACAGAGAGATAAACAGATCTAGAATCAGTAGCGCACGACTGTTGAGATTATGATTAATAATTCCGAAATTTTCAACGCGTGATGTCGCTAGATGACTGATTTTAGGAGATTCTATTTGGTTATTATCGAATACTAGGGATCATTCCAGATATTTCGGTAGCCCTATAAAAGCGTAGCGTTTTAGCCAGGCGGGCCAGTATCGTTTCACGATACAGCAGATTAACATCGAAGCGATTTTCTAATGCAACTGATTTAGTGATTTATTGTTATAAAGTGTTGTCATTAATAAATTATGTGTTTTTTTTTTGGTAATCAACCGACTACTTTTATTTAATTAAACCGTCTCGTAACAATAATAATAGTTCAATAACCTATCAGTATTCTTCAATATTTTAAATACAAATTGAATACCATTAAGCCACTACTATTTAATGTAACCATTTAATATTAATTAGAATGAATCTGAAATGATTATTGTTGAACCCAAATATTGGATGCAAATAACTGATTATCTAATCTAATATGTATTTTAACAACATTATAATTTTGTAGCATTATATTTTAGCGCTTCCTAATTCCGTACAGTTCACAATTTGTGTTGTCGACAAATAATTAGCATTTTAATTGTACAACGGCAAACAACGAATGCGTGAATCCTGGACGATGGAGGAGTGAGGCATGGGTGCGGTGCGGAGCGGGGCGGGGTTACGGCGAGTTTATAATAGGGCTATTCTAAAATGCTGATTCCATCCTTTGTATGCTTTGGTGTTTTGTGATAACAAGCTTATTCTATATTTTGAATGTGCTTTCGATGAGTTTTTCAAAAAGTTTTGTTCAAAAAACTGAACGAGTTAAAAGCTTGTTTGTGTTTGATTTAATTGTAAATGAGGTTGGAGTATGACAATAGAGTTACATTTTACGAAGAATATCAGTATATGGGTATGAGATATTTTAAGTAAGGTCAGAATTACGTGAAACCAGCGGGTTTATATGAAAATATTTAATGACAACAAAGGAAGCATGTGCAGTAAATAGTATAGCGCTACAAAAATTGTACTATAGTGACATCTATCGCAGACTCGGCGAACTAGTTAGTTACTACTAATCCCGTATCGCGATATAAGTCCTCGCACCGAGTAGTAGTTGGGCTATAGCCGGCTAACCATGATCACCTTACCTCTTGTAGAAGTCAGTTGCGGCCTCTTTTGCTAGAAAAGTAATTTATTTTTAAATTTTGGTCCCAACTATATTTTGAAGGAGGGTTCATAGAGTTGAAACACAATTGTGAGTCTTGAGTAACAGGCATTTATAGATGGCACATCCCATAAAAAAATTATAGTATATTTTATTTGATATTTGAAGATAATTTTTATGAACATCATAAACAAATTTAATACATAACAAAGATCCTTCATAACAAAAAGGTGATGATGATGTCTTCCTAGCCGATTTCGGCCACGGCGGCCAGTCTCGAAGGAGACCAACCTACTACGCAGCAGAATTTAAAGCAGTATTATAGCAATGTGTGCGCAAACACAGGTACACTCTCTGTTACCTCTCTCTCATAATCCGATGGGACGGTTAACCGACACGACCGAGGAGAGATCAGGCATAGGACCGACAGCTTTACGTGCTTTCAGAGGCACGGGGGTTCAGATCGCAAATTCCAAATTCCGAGTTGTTATTAAGTATTTCTATAATCAGAAAAACACAATAACACTTTTGGCTCGACCCGGGATTCGAACCCGAGAACTTTTGATTAGCAGTTATATACGTCAACCGCCAGACCAATGAGGAATTATAAAATATCATCATCATCATCAACAGTCCATAATGTCCCACTGCTGGGCTCGGGTCTTCAGGGTTAGGAGAGGGTTAAAGCTATACGTCCCCACGCTGGCCAAGTGTGGATTTGGGACTGGCAAGACAATGTTGTGGCTACGTAATCTTCACGACTGTTATACTATGATAACTACCGGGACCGACCGCTTAATGTGACCTTCGAATCATGGAGACGCTCATGGTAACATGCCACCAGCGGTCACCCATCCAGGAACTGACCGCACCGTCGTTGCTTACCCTCGGTGATTGTTTGTAATCACCGAGTGCAAGTGGGCTATGAGCGCCTCTTAACGCATTAACTCATATAAATATTTTGACTTACATAGCAGACCTTTAGATTTGCTTAAATTATTGAACCTACAACAGACTAACCACGAATTGATTGAACAAACATTAATATCATACAAATTGATTTAAATATGACCTTCGTAAAAAAATATTAAAAGAAATTCGATTTTGTGATGCCAATCAACGGAACAAATAAAACAATATAATCTATTCAATTCTGAATCCCTCTTTTCAATATTAAACCGTGCTTTAAATATTTGAACAGTAATACGAAAATATTGATATTGTATATATATATTTGTGATAACAATAATGTGGTACCATACTTTGAGGTTGGGGATAGCTTCTCAATAGGCCACCATAGTGGGTCAACTTACTGTATTTGGATTCTGTTCATGCTTTCCATACATGCTATGAAACTAGTGTAATACCTGGTATCGTATGAGTTAAATATTTGTGATAAAAACATCACAAATTATTTTCTACTTTCAGATACTGTTTTAACGTATATTTATATACTATTAGTGTTTGGTACAAGGAGATAATACTTTTATTATACGACATCGATGGGTTCGGGCTATTGTGGTTTGTGCTGTTGGCGCCCGTCGAGCATACTGAAACGAGGACACAGAGCAGAATAGTATTAGAAATTTATTTCCAACCTATTTTTTTTTATGGAATAGGGGTAAACGAATAGACGTATCGCCTCATGGTAAGCGACTACCGCGCCCATGGATATCCGCAACACCAGAGGGTTTACAAGTGCGATGTCAGCCCTTGGGGGCTGGGAAGGGGGCTGTGGAGAGGTTTGGGGTTTAGGACTACGTTATTCTCCCTCACTCGGTAAAACACAGCGCAGGCGCTATTTTACACAGGTTTTCTGTGAGGTCGTGGTATCACCGTGGTCGAGCCGGCCCATGCGTACCAAAGCTTGACTCTGCGTACTACGTACATTGCGTATGAGTTTGGTGGACTGACTAGTGGGCTCGAGTCACGACTTGTTACATTAGCTTCTATTAGCAGACCAGCAATATACTGCATTGCATCATCGGTACCTCGCAACTACTTTAGTTACCTGGTATTTACTGTTCTGATTTTAAATATGTACACAGCACACGTTTTGCTCTATGTATCTCTATATTTAGACTTTAACTGGTTATATCGTGAGGTATTTCTACAAGATATTTTGGAATGGACTTAAGACAGCCTTATACTTAATAATGACAGCCTTATACTTATAATAATAAAATTATAATTTGACTACACGGTTGGCCTAGTGGTTTCAGTGGTCGCCACGCCACTTCCTACTGCGCCAAGTGTTGTGGGTTCAAATCCTACATGGGACAACACTTTGTGCGATCCATAAATTGTTGTTCTAAGTCTGGGTGTACTTTGTGTCCGTTTCATGTATGTTTGTAAAGATCCCCGCGACACAGGAATGTATATTCCTAATGCGGGAGTTGTCTTTTAAAAAAAAAATAAAAAAAATAAAAAAAAAATGTTTTTATGTGAGTAAGTAAAAGAAAAATATTCGGTTCATAAATATGTAGTAGAAAAAGGTTCATTTAACTTTGTCGTTTCATGCGATAATCTATATTCTTTTTCGTTAAACGTATCTACGTTTAAGTAGAAGTTACGCACGTAGAAAAAAACAGAAAAATAAAGAATTTTAAGAAGCTCTTCCAAATTGGTTGAATATCTTGTAAAATACAATATTTTCTTATTGTTTAACTTTGAATTCAACATCCACAAGCAAAACACTAGAAAGCTTCTGTTAGAATTCAAGTCTCTTTCTTTAAAGAAGTCTCTACAGTTTCCTACACTGTACCAGCAGCAGAAAGATCCAAGGGCTCTTGGAGCAAACCCGAACGCTATGCGAAACACGTTCAAGTCGAATTTACAGGCAATTCATTCGATATTGGATTATTAAGCACTGATCTTTTTTTAAAAATCGAATTTATTGCGACAGATGTGGACAAATGTAATACTGTTGGCGGGAACGTGGCGTCTTTTTTTTCTTTTAGAACTTGAGCATATTAAAAATGTATGGTTTTAGAATACGAGTATTTTTGTGTAGTTGTGATCAGTGTATTGGACAGGATTGTCACTTATTTATTGATCAGAAGAGAGCCTTAAAATAAATAAGATTCAGTTGATCTTTACAATGAAGCTAACGAGGCCTCATATTTGTGGAAGCGTCACTTTTCAAGTATTCTAAAAGATCTTGCCTTTTAGAAATATTTGTAATCGTTCCCAGGAAATTATTTATCTTTCATATGTAACGAAGTAAGTTAAAGAAAGCATTCTTCGATCTTTTATTTTTACTCATAATAAATATGGGTGTCTTTATTTTAGTGCCGACATTAACTGCATAGTACTGTGCTTAACACGGGTAGTTGCTATATAAATACCTAATAGGATGAAAAAAACTATTTTAATTTTTACTTTCTATTGTCAGCACTTGTTTCAATTGTTAAAATACGTTCTAGAATTAAACTAACTTGCATTGATTCCGAAGTTATAATCAAAAAATAAAGTTAATTAAATTAGTGGAATAAGTACAAGTAAGTTTAAGTATAGAATGTATAAAAACGATTCTTAATTTAACTTTTATATTGAAACTATATCGACATAATTTCAAATTCAGAAATAAAAAAATGATACCAAGACGGCATCATTTTTATATTCTAATATTTACATGTTATCAATTAAAGTTTATGATGTAAAAAAAATGACGGTAATTATCTTGTTATTAGTGTAATACGTCACATAATAGGTCCAACGTTTGCCGCCCAATCGAAACCCCGTGTGTTTTGTTGCGTTAGGTACGTCAGGCCACTGTCCCCAAAAACCCAATTTGGCCCAATGAGAAAATAATGTAAAACGATCAGATTGTACGCGTATGGAATTTAAAAAAACGGCGCCTTTTCGTTATCACGCGGTATTGTGCCTTTTACGGTAATCAAAGGCTTGTTAGGAGAAGCCTTATAATAATTTATTCTACGAAGAATACCTTTGTTATAGAATGATAAATTACGATAAAAGAAATTGGTTATATGTCATCGAAACACTCGTCAACCGCCATTATTCTAGCCACCCAACGACTAAGCGACTGAAATTCTAAGAAGTTAGTCAAAAACTTATATGTCTGTTATAGAGAACTGAACCGTAGAAAAGCGTAGAAAAGTCATATTATCACTGCCTTAAAGCGACAAACTTCTACATCTGTAGCATCTGCTTTATTTCTCCCTACTCGACTTCGTGCCCATCATATAAAAATTTCTCCGGAATAGAAATCAAACCCACAAATTCTCATTGTACAGTGAGAATCTCTAACCTAATGGGTAAAATTCTATGGCATATAAAACTACAGTATATGGTTTAGGATGTGTAAAAAAACAAACGTTTGCAGTCCACACTTAATAAAGCGTTTGAAAACACATCCCTGTTAATACACAAGTAACTCTATCTGTTTGTTACGCTTTCACGGCTAAAGCGTTTAACCGGATTGGATGAATTTCAGTCTAGAAATTTATTGGATGTTGGAAAAAGAAATAAGCTACTTTTTGTCGTGATAATCGATGAACACGCGGTCGAAGCCGCGAAATAAATCAAGTACTATATAAAATTTATTACTAATTCTGGCATTCATATACTTATGTTACAATCAATAATATTTCATTTCGTTGTACTATAAAAATTTTTTTTGAGGAAAATTTCAATAGGGTAATATGAAAGTATGCAGCGGAGGCTGTGTGTACTGCAGCGTTTATGAAAACTGCGTCAACCACGACTGGAGTGAGTGCGAGACAACTTTTAATTAAATACTAATGCTATTTGCTAGCATATTTACAATATGTGTAGAGATGGACCCGCTTTTGGTTGTGGTTTATCGATATTCTTTCAACCATTTTCTAATATAAAAAAGAAATAATATGACGTCACAATAGCGTAATAGACAATTATATTTATAGATTTGATACTTATGCGTTCCAGAAAACTTTGATGAGATGATTTAACATAGTAACTAAACTTAATTAATGTAACAAAATTAACGAGCACTAATATACAATCGATACACTTTGCAATTTTAACTAATCAAGATTGTTACGTAGTATGTGACATCCACAGGCCAGGTGGAGTGATGATTTGCCCAATGCGGCTAACAGAATACAAGAAGCCGAGAATAGAACCAAGTGGCGAGCAATTAGATAGGCCTATGTCCAGCAGTGGACTGCGATAGGCTGATAATGTTGAAACAAGATTATGTTCTCAAGAGACGGAAAGGGTTCAAATGATTTTCAACGCTGTTACCATATTCTTCAACGAAGTTTTTTTTGGAATATTGCTTCGGATAGTTTACAAGGCTTTCAATTTCATTCATTTTAAAAGTTAAAACTAATAAAATATTATTTGCTTAAGTTATCGTATGTCTCCCATTCTATAAAAATAAAAGTTGTTTATTGTGGTTTTTCATTCCTTATTCATAATGAGTCGCTTTTTAAGACACATTCATAAAAAAGGCATTTTTCCGACACTTAGTAATGACATTTATCGATATAAATGTAACATCACTAAGCCACACATATGGAAGACTATGAAGAAATTAATTCATATTTACATGTACTTATGGAACATTCGTTCGGGCTTACATTAACAACAAAACAATGTTTAAACAACTTCAACGCGACGGCTTTTGAACAATAGACAGTCATTGTTGAAATGTTCCTGAATAATGTTAGTTATTTATCATTTACCTAGTGTAAATGTGTGTGTTATGTTTGAATTATAATAGTTTTTACCGTCGGAGAGCCACGCTTCGGCACGAATGGGCCGGCTCGACGGGAGTGACACCACGGTCCACCCCCAAAAACCGGCAACGCACTTGTTACACCTCTGGTATTGCGGGTGTCCATGGGCGGTGGTAGTCGCTTATCACAACAATTTCTATGAACAATTTACTGAAAAATGAGAGGTGGAAGAGGGAACAGAATATTTGTAGTAAAGAATTCAATTTTATATTTAATAAATTATTTTTGCATAGTCACTTTAACGTTAATTTATGAGATATTCTCAAAAAATAACGGCTTACAAAAAAAATATCATCGATCTCGTTGATATAGATGACAGATGAGGTGAAGGATTAGTACAGCTGTAACCATTGCATTCTAAGCAAGCAGCAGTGCCGTTTAATCACCCACAAGTTGATCCGCATCGTAATCGCATGTGCAAAATTTTTAGTAAAGAATCTGGAGCTGGTCGGTGCATCATTCTTTGCGGTATCAATATTCTGCATTCTTTTTTCAACCCCATTATTTTGGTGATATTTATATTCCGAGCCATGTTTGAATTTGCTGATATACTCTTCTGAAGTGTTCAAAAGCGGCATCTGCAGTAGGTAAAGACGGCAGTTTAAAACAGGTGTTTTAGCAGTTTCTATCAAAAGAGAGTTATACTTTAACAGATTAAGATCTTTTATTGTTTGGCGTAGAAAGCAAATGTGCATGTAACACGAGCCTTAAAAAATAATTAATATCTTTGCATTCATCGTCGTATGAATTCGTTTTTAAAAAAATCGCAAACATGTTTTTGCCACGTTGTGAAAAAGCTGACGTTGTATCACAGCCAGTGAATGCATGCAAGACTAGAATATGCTGTTTACAGTTTGGTAATGCTTTTTCCAAGCTCCTAGAAGAGTACGCTTTTTTCGGTATTTTGCCTTTGAATGGTTTTAGAAAATAATTTTCTCGGTCTGTTGGTGAGAGCACAGTCAATAAAACTAAAACATTTATATCCTCGGACTCTACAGCATTGTTTTCGGATTGCATTATTCGTNGGGTATCGTAGAAAGCAAATCTGCATGTAACACGAGCCTTAAAAAATAATTAATATCTTTGCATTCATTTCGTATGAATTCGTTTTTAAAAAAATCGCAAACTCGTTTTTGCCACGTTGGGAAAAAGCTGACGTTGTATCACAGCCAGTGAATGCATGCAAGACTAGAATATGCTGTTTACAGTTTGGTAATGCTTTTTCCAAGCTCCTAGAAGAGTACGCTTTTTTCGGTATTTTGCCTTTGAATGGTTTTAGAAAATAATTTTCTCGGTCTGTTGGTGAGAGCACAGTCAATAAAACTAAAACATTTATATCCTCGGACTCTACAGCATTGTTTTCGGATTGCATTATTCGTCTGTCGGCATCAGCTTCTGAAAACAGGTATGTATTGTATACTACCTAGCCTAGTAAGTTGCCACGTGTACTATTATCTTAGCTAGCCACGATACCAACTTCAAATAGCTGTTGTTATCCCCTCTAGTCCCCTCCCTAATCTGGATACCTACAGTTCCTTGAGACCAAAGATCAAGTTTGTAATAGTTTTCCATTTTAAAATACAACTTTCAATTAATATAAATAAAGGAAAACTCCGAAAAATTGAGATCGCACAAAATATTTTTTACATTGTTCTAAAATATATGCTATAAAAATATTTCATGGACTCAATGATTCATTGACTATGATTGATTGATTCCGAGATATAAATCTTGCGGCGCTCCACTACTAGAAATTTCTTTCGTCTGTAAACTGTAACTTAATTTATGTGTTGGATGACATACGACAAAAAAACTTGCATTACCGATAGCGTACTAGTATAAAAATCTCAGACGAAGTATAGCACTATTAGTGTCGGAACAAAAAAATAGTTTCAAGGACTATGAATAAAATAAAGACTAACTTTATCTTCTTGAGTCCTTGACAATAATCCTAAGCAACCTTTTAAATTATCACTATCTTGTTGAACCGTTGCCCAAGGCCGTAATACAACGCGTATCTTTTAAAAGGCTATTAGTAATTTGTTAAGCGGTTTTATCCGAGTACATGCAATGCCAGCCAACTTGGCAAGAGACAAAAATAACCTCTTTCAACCCTCAGTCGTTGCAAACAAATTAAATTGGCCCATTAACTGTCCTGGATTATGCACTCAGACTCAATTGGTATCAGGCCAGAATAAAGTTGTGAGTCGATTTCATTTTCCCATATTTCGGTATAATCTCTTATTTAAGTGGAAATTTAATCTTCTTACTGCACGGTTTTAAGGCATTTGTTTATTGTGATAAGAATCAAATCTTTCTTTTTCTATCTATACGTCGCTAATATAGCATGATATATGTTTAGATGCAATGAAGATTTTGGGCTGAAGATGTTAGATGAGGACAATACAATCAGTCCCTTACCCGTACTTGGCTAGCATGGGGACCTACGGCGTTAACCCTCTCCTGAGAGGAGACCCGAGCCCAGCAGTGGGACATTATGGGTTGTTGATGAATACAATACCGGTTTTAGTGGAAAACGCGGGGGACTTAAGATAGTGATGTGTTTCAAAAACACTTAGAGGATTGGAAACATGAACTCGTTCCACTTTATAGTGTATGAAAATTATAGAATAGAAACTAACATTCAATAATTATAGATGACTTCTTTGTGTTTAAGTTCACGCGTCCCATCAAACCCCTTAACATTAACCTTTTATTTCATCAAAAAGATGGTTTACAGATTTGCAAACAATAAGGGTAATAACATACTTTACTATAACTTACGTAGAGGGATCGAATGGAGGGGTGGGATTGAATGGGCTTCTGATATCCTCACTATAAGCGGCGCATACAGAGATTCTTATAATGTGTTAACGGAAGCATATTGATTAGTTTTACACACAATGGTGGCTTTATTTTATTTATAATTTATGCACTAAACAAGTAACAAAGGTGGATTTAATGCTCTAGGAATTTTCCACCAGTCGACCTTAGGGCGATGCAGAGCTAAAACAAGGTAGAAGTACAAAACTAAAAGTTGATATCTTAATAAGAAATGATTTAACCATTATGTAATAATTATATGGATACACAATAAATACGCATTTAAATATATATACTTATATAATAATACACATATGCATACACACATATAGCATACAATATATACACAATGTTATTTCTTCATGTAGAGAGTATGATGATAGCAAGATGGATTTGATAGGGGTGTAGGCAATGTTTCCACAACAACTGTTGTAAACTTTGCCTAGTTTTGATCTCTAGAGGAAGCTTGTTCATAGTAGGACAGCTTGTACGAAGAAAAATGCGTGTAGGAAGTTAAGGTGCTGAGCGATGCATTTGAGAAGCAGGTTGTTGAAAGACCTAAGGCTTTTAGAGTGGTTTGAAACTAGACTTGAACCTTCTTTAATGTGTCATTGTAACAAAAAGACATAAAAGTTGTTATTACTTGAATTAGTATGAAAAGCGGGTTTGGTTTGTGGAGTAATATGTTTTACATCACAGATACACGATTCTATTCAATCCTTTTTATTGGAAGGAGGGTTATGTTTTTCGAGTGTATGAATGTATATTTCTTTGGCACGCCCTAGAGCCTAAACGGCTTGTCGTGTTTTAGTGTGAGTCGTGTCAATAGATTCGCTTAAATTCGAAATAAGCTTTTCTTTCCAGTTCTTACTGTGTTTTCAGTCCATCAATGAATCTAATGAAGATGGCAGATATTGACGCAGTCAAGTTTTTTATTTTAAATAATTCCTTACTGGTTTTCGTATTCACTTTTTCTTTTTAATACTCTATCTTTAATACTATTTATTCATCGAAATAAAATGTAAGTAAATCAATAAATAGTCAAAGAACAAACAAAGCTATTCCAAT
This sequence comes from Hyphantria cunea, assembly GCA_003709505.1. Taxonomy (NCBI): domain Eukaryota; kingdom Metazoa; phylum Arthropoda; class Insecta; order Lepidoptera; family Erebidae; genus Hyphantria; species Hyphantria cunea. Next base: position 165,850 of record PKRV01000625.1, read on the forward strand.
ATTGGTACAATTTGTATCGTTATTAGACAAACAGTACTATTCAAAGTTTTATTCTCTATAAAAAATGAATGTTAACGAGGTGTCCACGAAAATAAATACAAACAAGGGGCAGAGGTCGTCCACGACGGAAAAAACACAGCCATTTTATTTTTACACACAAACTTATGCGAAGGACAGTCGACAGTCAGGGTGGAGTTAGTTTAGTGAAAATATTTTTTTGTGAAATTGTATTAATGGAAGCGCCATTCTAGTTGTTTTATTTCGTAGTTGCTAACAATAATGGCATTGGAAAATAATAAATATTGAAATCTAAGCCCGTATTAAGATTGTGTTTTAGATTCTAGAGTACAAGATGTACCTGTGTTTTATTGTCAGTCGCTAGAAACTGAAAAATCTTTTTTCGAAGCCTTTATTTTAGGGGTAGTATGACACACTCCTAAACATAAGCAGGAGCTTTCTCATTGAAAGGAGGTTTTAAACAATTATACCACGCTAGTCAGACAGGTTGGTTAGGATTTGTTTGAAGTTTGGGAGGGGTTTGGATGTCGTAAGAAAGCGGTTCCCGGATCCCTACCGTCTCAGGCGCAGAGTGGCACACCGTGTGGTTTTAGTCGGTTCGATTCTGAAACACCACCCTGCCGTAAACCCCGGTGGGATCAAGGCCCGAGGGGGTTTCCACACAGGTAAAAAAAAAATAAAAAAAGTGTTTGTTTCAAGAATTCCTTCTCTGTGGTAGTGATGTCCACATGCATTGTTTGTTCACCACTGTTTTACTAAAAGCTGTTGGTGATGATAAACTTAATTATTTTTTACGCGCTCAGTAGCTACGGGAGAACATATAAAACATACGGGTGAAGTCTTTAATTTACAATTAAGATTACTTAAATAATAGTGCCAAAACATGTCACACAGAAGTTTAAATACAATCCCCTTTTCAAATATTTTAACTATAAACCCGATTGTTAATTGAAAGGACCAAATGAAATAAACTAAAGAAAATTATACCTGAAAACAAATATTTACTAATGAAAACTAATAACTTGTACGATGAAGGAGTAGACGGTTATTTAATCCCTGCTCATCTAAATAAAATGACAGAGGAGATACAAATATTGTGTGTAAAAAAATAAAAACATACCTTCCAATATAAAATTGAAAACTATCTGTTAAATTTAAACAAAATTGAGTGTTGCATCGATTGATATGTAACATGGATTCAAGTCCATGTTGAGTGTTAATTTATGTGATACGCTCGTTCTTAGCGACTCCATGTTCTCCAGATAGACTATGCGAGGTCTTCGTGGTCTCATCTTTCAATATTGTGTGTGTAAATGAATGTGTAATAGATACAATAACAAAATCACTTTATTCGATTCCGACACATATTAAAAAATCATGCTTGTTGCTATGGAATTCTATGATAAAAGTTTTATAAAAAAGACATCTAACATTAAACTTAACTATACTATACTACTATACTTACTATTAAACATTACTTGACAACTGAAATATTACTTTTTTAAATTTATAAAATAGATATTATTTTTATTATTATTTTTATGGCATAGGTAGCAAACGAGCATACGTATCGCCTGATGGTAAGCGACTACCGTCGCCCATGGACACCCGTAACATCAGAGGTGTCACAGGTGCGTTACCGGCCTTTTAAGAAAGAGTACGCTCTTTTCTTGAAGGTTTGAAGGTCGTATTGGTCCAAGAATACCGCAGGCGACAGTTTTGTCTACAATATAGGTTCATTATAAGGTTCATTATACATAGAATACATAGAAGTAGTAAGGTGCTCATAGCCCAGTTGCACTCGGTGATTAGAAACAATCATCGAGGGTAAGCAACGATGGCGCGGTCAGTACCTGGATGGGTGACCGCTGGTGGTATGTTACCATGAGCGTCTCCGTGATTCGGAGGTCACGTTAAGCAGTCGGTCCCGGTTGTTATCATACGATAACAGTCGTGAAGCTTAGTTGGAGGCCTTCGGGCGGCTTAAAAACATCCAACGGCAAGATTTACGTAGCCACAACGTATTCTTGCCAGTCCCCAACCCGCACTTGGCCAGCGTGGGGACGTATGGCCTTAACCCTCTCCTGAGAGAAGAGCCGAGCCCAGCAGTGGGACATTATGGGTTGTTGTTTATACATAGAAAACACTCAAACTTCGAAACAAATATTTGCAGATCATACAAACATTTGGCCCGACTCGAGAATGGAACCCGAGACCTCATACACAGCAGTTGCGTACTATTGCACTACCGAGGCAGTCAAATATATTTGATACTTATAATTAAATTTAATATACCATATAAAATATTGAAAATTTCACCAGCTTCAGATGCAGTGATGATTATAAAATAAAAATAATTCCTTTCCGGGCAAAATGTGTTCCATCACAGTTACGGCGCTATACCCCAGAGATATAAACATCAACGAGTAAAAATACAGTGAAATACGATGGTAAAAATGGTAATGTAATTTTCGTGTAAAATTTTATACTTTGTTCAGAGAAACATTTAAACATGGTTAATGGTATTCGTAGCCAGCATCGTACTATCTATCGCCCTAGAGATATGGTTTTATTCTCTTTTTTATGGAATCTCGGGCAAACAAACTGACGGATCGCCTGATGGTAAGCGACCCGTAATACCAGGGGCGTCAAAAGTGCGTTGCTGGCCTTTGGGGGATTGGGACAGGGATGGGTGTAGGTATTGGGGAAGGACCTCCGATATTCATCCGCCGCCAGTCTCTTTAGTCAAGTCGTCGGTCCATCGTGCCGTAAGGCGCCCTACACTTCGTTTGCCTAATCGTGGTGTCCACTCTAACGTTTGTAAGCTCCAGCAACCATCAGTCCGACTGAAAACATGACCGGAACAGTTCCATTTCAGCGTGCTAATAATCCGTGCGATATCGGTATCTCCTGTTCTCTTTCAAATTTTCTCATTACGAATGTTATCGACAAGAGAAACACCCATCGCCGCAAGCTCCATCGCGCGCTGAGCTCCTTTAAACTTATTTTTTTGTAAATACATACATATTAAACTTAAAAAGTACCTGAACTCTGAAACAAATATTTGCAAATCATAGAAACATTTGGTTCGACTCGGGAATCTAACCCGAGACCTCAAACACAGTAATCGCATACGCTACCACTGTGCCATCGAGGCAGACAAATATTGTAATAAATAAATTCGTATACATACACTATTATCACTATCACCGACTGAAATTGAATCAACCAAGCCATATATAAGTACACTTAAATATAACCGCAACCAGTAAAGCCCCAACACCTCGCAAGGGTCTATCCCGAAGTAAAACAATGAGCAAACCATAACTAAAGCCGCCGATTATTGTAACACAACTTGATAATGCCCACTAAGCCTATAAGACATAGAATACTCCCAATATTTTAGCAGTAAACCACCGTTCAAGAGTTCTAAGCCGGGATCCATTATTATGTATGAAGTTTGAAGCATGTCTCAATTGTCCTGAAACAAACAGACGCGCATTATGCGAAGGCACGACCCGTTCTGATAGTCTTGGGTCTAAGACCCGTCCACATATCAGTGGACTGTTTACATTGTGAGATGCTTTTATTTTTGACATTTATTTAGTTACAATAATTATTGAACGGGAATTTATGTAGAATATTGTTATTACAGTATTGTGAAAACAAAGATAAACTTATTTTAAACTCCTATTAAAAATCATATTCTATTAATATTATATTGTCCTANCTCTGAAACAAATATTTGCAAATCATAGAAACATTTGGTTCGACTCGGGAATCTAACCCGAGACCTCAAACACAGTAATCGCATACGCTACCACTGTGCCATCGAGGCAGACAAATATTGTAATAAATAAATTCGTATACATACACTATTATCACTATCACCGACTGAAATTGAATCAACCAAGCCATATATAAGTACACTTAAATATAACCGCAACCAGTAAAGCCCCAACACCTCGCAAGGGTCTATCCCGAAGTAAAACAATGAGCAAACCATAACTAAAGCCGCCGATTATTGTAACACAACTTGATAATGCCCACTAAGCCTATAAGACATAGAATACTCCCAATATTTTAGCAGTAAACCACCGTTCAAGAGTTCTAAGCCGGGATCCATTATTATGTATGAAGTTTGAAGCATGTCTCAATTGTCCTGAAACAAACAGACGCGCATTATGCGAAGGCACGACCCGTTCTGATAGTCTTGGGTCTAAGACCCGTCCACATATCAGTGGACTGTTTACATTGTGAGATGCTTTTATTTTTGACATTTATTTAGTTACAATAATTATTGAACGGGAATTTATGTAGAATATTGTTATTACAGTATTGTGAAAACAAAGATAAACTTATTTTAAACTCCTATTAAAAATCATATTCTATTAATATTATATTGTCCTATTAATATTATTATATAGAATATTATAAACGCGAAAGTTTGTAAGTATGGATGGAAATTTGTTACTTTTTCACGTAAAAACTACTGAATANCAGGGATGGGTGTAGGTATTGGGGAAGGACCTCCGATATTCATCCGCCGCCAGTCTCTTTAGTCAAGTCGTCGGTCCATCGTGCCGTAAGGCGCCCTACACTTCGTTTGCCTAATCGTGGTGTCCACTCTAACGTTTGTAAGCTCCAGCAACCATCAGTCCGACTGAAAACATGACCGGAACAGTTCCATTTCAGCGTGCTAATAATCCGTGCGATATCGGTATCTCCTGTTCTCTTTCAAATTTTCTCATTACGAATGTTATCGACAAGAGAAACACCCATCGCCGCAAGCTCCATCGCGCGCTGAGCTCCTTTAAACTTATTTTTTTGTAAATACATACATATTAAACTTAAAAAGTACCTGAACTCTGAAACAAATATTTGCAAATCATAGAAACATTTGGTTCGACTCGGGAATCTAACCCGAGACCTCAAACACAGTAATCGCATACGCTACCACTGTGCCATCGAGGCAGACAAATATTGTAATAAATAAATTCGTATACATACACTATTATCACTATCACCGACTGAAATTGAATCAACCAAGCCATATATAAGTACACTTAAATATAACCGCAACCAGTAAAGCCCCAACACCTCGCAAGGGTCTATCCCGAAGTAAAACAATGAGCAAACCATAACTAAAGCCGCCGATTATTGTAACACAACTTGATAATGCCCACTAAGCCTATAAGACATAGAATACTCCCAATATTTTAGCAGTAAACCACCGTTCAAGAGTTCTAAGCCGGGATCCATTATTATGTATGAAGTTTGAAGCATGTCTCAATTGTCCTGAAACAAACAGACGCGCATTATGCGAAGGCACGACCCGTTCTGATAGTCTTGGGTCTAAGACCCGTCCACATATCAGTGGACTGTTTACATTGTGAGATGCTTTTATTTTTGACATTTATTTAGTTACAATAATTATTGAACGGGAATTTATGTAGAATATTGTTATTACAGTATTGTGAAAACAAAGATAAACTTATTTTAAACTCCTATTAAAAATCATATTCTATTAATATTATATTGTCCTATTAATATTATTATATAGAATATTATAAACGCGAAAGTTTGTAAGTATGGATGGAAATTTGTTACTTTTTCACGTAAAAACTACTGAATAGATTTTAATGAAATTTACAATTATATAGCTTATACATCAGAATAGCACATAGAGTATACCGCCGCGATAACAGACATATACGCGGGTGGAGTCGCGAGCAACAGCTAGTTAATATTATAAATTGAAAAGTAACTCTGTCTGTGTATAACGCTGCACCGATTTCAATGAAATTTGACTAAGATACTTTGATTCTTGCGAAAGGACATAAAGTAATGTTTATCGCAATAACTGTCAATTATGCGGGAAATGTAATATTTTTTAATTTCAATTAGAATTGTTATAATGTTGAGAGAAAATGAGACTAAAAAAAAAAAAGTTCACTTGTAAATTAGTAGGTATACTAAACATTATCATCTAACAGTCCAGTGATGGACATAGGCCTCACTGTAGAAATGAGGTTTTGGCCGATTATATCACCCTAGCAAGACAGATTGATAAGGACTGCTTCAAGTTTTACTTATCTTTGCAGTGATATTGTCTTGTCTATTGCACATGTTTGACCGTTATGTCCCTTATTTGAAACCGTACAATAATTTGGATCAGTTTAACTTTTGGATAAATGCAACGGAACTAAAACTTATTTAAAATCGAAATTAAAACCAAAACATCAATTTTGTATCTTGATCATACATTGCTGTAGATGTTGGAAACATGCGATAAATAATACAAAATAAACCATACATACGTATATTTTAAAAACATCACTAAATAATGTTTTAAAACTAAATTTTAAAATATTTGCAGGGCGTGTTGATTTAGTTACTAATACTGATTGTTTAGTCAGAGGTCGCTTAGTGAGTTTTAGCTACATAGGGTAGGATAGGAGCTTTTTGAATCCCGCCTAGACGCCCACAGTAACTCCAGTACACCGGCTTTTAAAGCCCAAGCCAAGCCAAACAGTGACCCACGAACACACTGAGTTCTGACACTCGGAAAGTACCACACAAAATACAAACTGTCTTGGACCTGTAATTTATAATCTGCATTGCTGAAACTTGATGGAACTTGTTGCAATATATTCTAAAATCAAACTCACTTGTAGTTATCTCAATAAAAATAAGAAAAGAAACGTGAGAAGTTGGAAACATAATAAGTCTACTTCCTCCTCAGCAAAACGAGAGACTAAATGAAGTAATATTGGCAGAGATCTTTTTGAAACCGGGAAACACCAAGGGCATAATATGTTTTCATAAATATTTTATAAGTATTGAGTTCTCCCCATAGTAAAGCATCTAAGATCGACCGTCAGTGAATTTTAACTTTCCTTGTTAGTTAAAAATTCCCCTTCCGTTTCCGAAAAAAGGTACTTTGGTGGTATCTTTCTCTCAATAACCCTATTCAATGTATAAAAAGCCAGAACTTACATTTATTCTATCAAATTGTTATTCAAATAAATATTATACAAGTACGGAGGCATTTCTTTGCACATTAAACCAAGTTCTTTGTGCTGCGTATATTTTTCATACATGTTTCATGTCATGCATTTCTAACTAAAACTTATACACAGCTGAAGAGTGTATTGTATATAAAAATTTGGAAGTGTGTATGTGAAGGTATGAGGTGGTCATACCTAGCTTACAATGATCGAAAGGTTGATGTTGGAGGATATAAATAGAATAAATATATGCTGATCATAAAAAATAATTTAAAATTGAGTTGATCCGAGTGTCGAATCTGAGACCTCAGCATAGCAGTTTAATATAATAAGAATCCATTCTGTAATAGTATAAATTTAAAAGCAGAAATATCTTATTTAATAGTCTGCAGTGCTATATAGTGCTGCAGTTAAAACAGTATTGCTTTTTAATATATTTATTTTTAATATTTAGTCGATCATTCAGTACCTGAGAAACCTTAGTTAAACTTTTTTTGCGTTCGGCCACTTAACTCCAGAACAGGTGCCCCTGTTGTGTTTTTGTTTGTACCCCTAAAAGTAGTTGGGATTAATAGTAACTAGTTTTTGCCGTTGGTGCCATCCGCGTATATGGATTACACACACGTGATGCCAACCGAATACTAACGTAAACTTAAACACTCAGGACAATAGTCATTTAAAACATGTTCCTGGTGTATTCAGGTAGAAAAAATGTGACATAATCCAAACGTTTCGAACAAAACCAACTTTCAAAACATTGAATACCAAACATCAAAAACTTATACATCATTTGAAAAAACACAATCGTGAACATAGTGGACCGCCCCAAAACTCTGTTACAATACGATCGTTTTAATTCAAGCTGGAAAAATTACTCGGAGTACTTTTGAGTCCGCTCCAAACTTTCCACTCTGAGGTTCTGCTCCCTCATTATATTGTGTTCACGTTTTCGACCGCAGTGTATAAGCTATAAGCTTAAGTAGACTGATAACAATGAATTATGTTAGAATTGTTATGGTTTTATCTAACAGTCAGACAATTTGGCAGACAGGATGCATGTGTAAAACCATACTTTCCTGAATAGAGTAAATATTTTTCACCTCTATTTAAATAACCATGTATCATTATTATTGTGCTAGAGGAAACTGCTCAAAATACCCGGGATATCACACCGTACCAACGCAAGCATCCTTCAATCCTACAAGGCCACATTGCGAAGAGAGAAGGCAATGTTCTCGAAAGACTGATGGTGACTGGTAAGATAAAGGAAAAAGACTCAGAGGCCGTAGACTGATACACTGGGTTGACCAAATTTTTCTGCTCTGCACTACAATATATGTTACCCTGTATATTTATTACTCACATTGTACGATGTATAAAAATAAGTAGATCCACTAGAAAGTAAGAATATATAGGTTTACTTAAGCAACGCTAAGTTTACCCGTATAACATAATAAAATTTGTTTTAAGAAACAATCAATTCTCTTGAAATTAATCACATCGTTCAGTCTCATCTTTCATCAATGTTGATAAACCAGGCCAATGGCTCTCACAAGTGCAATTCGATATATCATAAAAATCGTAAAGCAATTGTTTTTTCTAAACGTAGATTTGTTGAAAACATTTACTGAATATTTTAGAATGCAGCAATNTAGTCTGACAATTTGGCAGACAGGATGCATGTGTAAAACCATACTTTCCTGAATAGAGTAAATATTTTTCACCTCTATTTAAATAACCATGTATCATTATTATTGTGCTAGAAACTGCTCAAAATACCCGGGATATCACACCGTGCCAACGCAAGCATCCTAAAGGAATTTTACATTCGTGAGTGCCAATCGACCCTAACGCTACGCAGAATCCTGGAATAGTCGGCCACATTGCGAAGAGAGAAGGCAATGTTCTCGAAAGACTGATGGTGACTGGTAAGATAAAAGAAAAAGACTAAGAGGCCGTAGACTGATACACTGGGTTGACCAAATTTTTCTGCTCTGCACTACAATATATGTTGCCCTGTATATTTATTACTCACATTGTACGATGTATAAAAATAAGTAGATCCACTAGAAAGTAAGAATATATAGGTTTACTTAAGCCACGCTAAGTTTACCCGTATAACATAATAAAATTTGTTTTAAGAAACAATCAATTCTCTTGAAATTAATCATATCGTTCAGTCTCATCTTTCATCAATGTTGATAAACCAGGCCAATGGCTTTCACAAGTGCAATTCGATATATCATAAAAATCGTAAAGCAATTGTTTTTTCTAAACGTAGATTTGTTGAAAACATTTACTGAATATTTTAGATTGCAGCAAATGACGAGAATATATTAGACTTTAAATAATTATGGTTAATTATTTATAGTCTGCTGCATTCTCGTCACTTGAGCCACACAGCCTGAAGTGTTCCAGCGAGCTATAGAGCAGACACAACGCTCCCAATCTTATTTTTACAATCTACGTATCTCAGCCAGGTTTTATTGCACATCTGGAGCCGGTGACGTAAGAATTATTACGTCACAAATCTGTCGCATAAGTGCACCCTGTTGGGCTTTTATTTGTGATATGTGAATGTGGTTAAATTGTTTGATTTCTTTAAAAAAATATAACACTTATTCCCACTATAAATCAATTGCCACAGATACTTGTTTAGGAACCAAAACAACGAATTGATCTGCTCTTCGAGGCGTGGAGGGTTCTGCTAAGTTTTGAATGAACACCCATCAATAAACTGACCCATCAATGATTACTTAACCTTGCAATGTGTTAACTTCATTATTTCCTTATTATGAAGCTCAAGGGCCCCCATTCATATTACTATACTTATTATAAAGATTAGGCCTTGTTTCACGGGTTAAAAATAAGTTTCGGATAGCTTATAAAGATTAAATGTATCTTTGTAACCTGCCACTATGATCCCGGGTCCTTCAAGCGGGGTGTGTAAAAGCATCTCACAACGACGCCATAGTGTAGGTCACCATATTGCATTGTCCACGTTTATATTGAGGCTGGTGACCACTACTCACGGATTCTACTCAAACATTTCGTCAGGAAGAGCAGAACCATTTTGGCAGTTAATACATAAAAACACACACATTATTGCTGCAATTCAGTCTGATATTTATTTAAAATACCATTAATATTCGTTTCCACGATCCTGATATACACCTGTATCTTCGCTATGTTCATCCACACTCACCAATTAAGATTACTTAATAAAAGGCCGTATAGTCATATTTGAACACACGGACCCGCTCGACCGGGTAGTACCATCCTCTCACAAAAGGTGAACCTTAAGTGAAAGCATTCGTGTGGTAGTTGTTTGTTGGTTAGTGTGAGGTCGGAGACCAAATTATGTAAAAGCATCTCTATTCTCTAGGCCGCCATGGTGTTGATCACGGAGCCGTTGCCGGATGCAGAAGCATCTTAAAAGATTTCAATGGTGTGGGGTCACGATATTGCATTTTCGCATTGTCTGCATTCGCTATGAGTATAGTGACCATCACTCTTGGATTCTGCTCATGCTTTTTATCAGGCAGAGTAGTCACTTTGGTAGAGTCGAGTTGACAACAAATGAATAGAAGCGATACCAGAAGAAAAACTCTACTACAAATCCAGCAGTGATTATAATATTTTTCTAATCATAAAGTATGAAACTATCAAACTAATTCTGTCTCAGGTAGACATAAGGATCTCACAAATCCACAGATGTATAATAATAATCAGTCAAGATGCGTAGCGTCTCCTGACAAAACATGTTTATGTAAGACGCCTGTCAAGTTGTAACGTGTGACAAGGTGCTCATAATTCATGCGGGTTTAAACTTAAATAGATATATAATGTAGGTGTATACGTATAGATAGATATATGATAGATGCGATATTATAAAGCTGATTGTAGATTTGGTGCGTGTGGCGACTACCACATACAGCGTCAACATAAATATATGACAGTGCCATCCGCCGAGGATACACTGAACTACGGAGTAATCCTGCATCGCGCAATAGAAGTTCTCGTGCCGATTAACATATATTCAACTTCCCAACATCAACCGAAGGGGCAGTTGTCCACCAGGCATGATCACCTCGCCTGGTTGGAGGTTCGTCCCTTTGTGTTGGAGGAACATGTGCCCTGTTCCTCCACAGTGCGTATTAGCCGATCAATTCTAAATCACCGAATCTACAATCAGCATTGGACTCTTATTTATTTTTACATGTGAATGGTCCTTATGCGTAAGTCAGCCTGTAGTTCTAAGGAATACCAAAAAAATTATAGGCGCAATTTGTATGGTGACTCTTGAATTCTGATCAGGATTTTCATCATGTAGAAAAGAGTCACTTTGGAAGACTTATAATAACGTAAAACCCATCTATTGGAGACACACCGAACTACTGACAACGCATCGTGTTTTAAAAGTTCTTATGCTTCTTTGCGAGTGTCACTTCAAACTTTCAAAAAATCGAGTTTAGAATTTGGTCGAAAACCAACACAACATTTCCTTTAACATTCTTACAAAAGCTTTTTCCCTGTTGCAAGTTTAAATTTGAGCGCACGACACAACATTTCCTAAGAATACTCCATCAATTTTGTTAAGGTTATAACAAAAGAATTAAATAAGTAAACAACTGTTTCTTAGACCGCCGAGTGCAAACCGGAGGCACCGTTGCGATTGTTAGAGCTGGTATTCATTATGAAATTTTAAATGCACCGCTTTGAGAGGATTTTGAGAAAATGGAACTGAAACTTTGTTGCTTTATTTAGGAGGTGAATAAATTTTGAAGATATAACATCATTGCTAAATTATTTAAAGAATTTGATGAATATGCTGATTTTGTTAATACTTACACGGGTGAGCTGTGTTTATTATGAATGATAAATAACGGAATTGAATTACCGTCCCTATTCAAACTATGCACCACAACAACACTTTAAAAAAAAAGGAGACTGCCAACAAACTGTACCAACCATCTCTCTATGTTTATATATCGTAGTATAGTAATTAGGCTAAAGTTTTCCTAAGAAAAGGCTTATGTTTCATAGTGGACGACTAAAGGCACTACAACTTGTATATGTCGAAAGATTATTCTCAAAGTCATGATATTATAATTAAACGATAGATTGACAATCGACTTAATTTCTTACAATTTAACGACCACGTTTTATTATCCGCTAATGTCCGCTTCGTACGTCAGTAATCAACACGTCGAGCTTCCTGATTGGTCATTTTTTTTAAATAAAGTAGTGGGCTAACGAGCAGAAGTATCGCCTGATGGTAAGCAATTACCGCCACCCATGGACACCCGCATCATCAGAGGCGCCACAAGTGCGTTGCCAGCCTTTGGGAAATGAGGAGGAGGATGAGGGGAGTTGTTAAGGTGGTGTGGTCTATTTATTTATATTTCTATGATGGCAAAATTGTTGTTTTAAATAAACCAATCAGAAACAGTCTTATCCTCTAATGGCCAGTGAAATTGTCAACAAATATCAATGCATTACAAATTCACTACAGTTTACCCGTGACATAACAATTGTGGTGATTCTCTTGTTGTCATCACCAAACTAAAATACACTAAAATTTGTCGTTGGATTATGTACTGTAATCACATCTACTTACAGTCCAATTTAAAATATCTCATATCTCAGCTTTCGCTATATTTAGTTTAGTACCGACTAAAAATTGATCAGAGGTACACGCTTGTTTATTAGTAAAAAAACTATACTAAACCCTAAATCTAAAAATTATATGCAATAATTATGTAATAGTAGATAATTTAGTTAGTAGGTAATTTAGTTGGCATGTATTTAGATGACGTCTAAGTTTAGTGCGACATGTCGAGTTTCACGTCACACCTTACACGTTTTAAACGTTCAACACAAGAATAGCAAAGAAAAATATGGTCTAAATTAAATAATTTAACTAATTTAATATGAGAAAGTAAAATTTTACTTTTGAATGTAATAAACAAGCGCGTGTTTCTTATTAATGTGTTTTTAATAGAAAACTAGACACAGTGACAGCTGAGATGTGAGATATAAAAAAATGGACCGTAAATGGATGAGATTAGAGTACATAATTCAATAATTTTTTTTAGTGAATTTCACTTTAATGATCACAACAAGAGAATCACCAGCAGTGTTACTAAAACTAGGCCGTTTAATTGTAAGAAATAAAGTCTATTGACAATCTTTTTGTGGAAGTTTTATAGCAGTGGTTTGTTAGCTTAATTTACCATTATTTTTTCTGTATAAGTGGGGGCCTATTAAATTTTAAACACTCTTTTCAATCGATTTACAGCACCGCACAATGATCCAAGGTAATTTTGTCGAAGCGCAGAGTGATGGATATTATAAATAAATGTCGGACTCTGAGCAAATCTACCTCTGAATAAGGAGAGTTAATAAGGTATCTGTACGACCATTATCCAATTTTAGGCTATTTATTTGCAATATAACCTAAATATTTAAAAATTCGCATAAACATTCTAATTCTAGTGTGGTGGGTTGAGATGAGTGGTACATGTAAGCTGGCTATCTAAGTGGACCCCAAGGTATTATATGGGGTTAATTTGTTCTATTAGAACTCTTTAACAGGTTTTTGATGCCAAGTACGACGGCATTCATCGTGAGAATTTGATACACACACACACACACACACACATACACATATACACACATATTTAGTTTATTCTTAGTCCCATTTAGGTACAATGAACGGTTGATTGTAAAATTTTATTGGCCATTTAGTATTTGCTATGCGCAAATCGTTTAGTTGAAATTGAGAGCGCCAACTGCATAATCGGCGCATAACTTCAAATTTAAAAAGGCATAAAAGTTTGGTAGTACGTTTTGCATTTTTACTGTTAAATGCGTTACATTAAAATCAAATGGCTTAAAGTATTATAAAGCTTAAATTAGATTCTACGAAGGAATTTAAATACCTATAGGAAAAAGTATGAAGAACTATTCGTCGATTAAACAAAAACTATTGATGAAATTTCTATAGCCCATGTTACCCGGGCTATTGTAACGAATTTATTGACAACTTATTCTTAAAAATATTTTCAGTAGTTTAAGCGCTACCGTAGAAAGGTACGGTACGGTACGGTAGAAATGAAAGACGAGTCAATTGATAGTAAGTACCTACCGCTGCGTCGCAATAGACAATTGCCACTTTACATCTACAAGTGAGTTGCAGCCTATCTGAATCAGTACGAGGAGGAACAGAAAAATGTTACCTAGCTTACTAACAATATACACTTATCTACAATATACTTTACCTTAAACATATATTTTACAATTGTCGGTCATTTTTTTCTATTTGGAAATCTTTTCGTCTGCTAGCTACCAGGCAACTGGCAGGGTGATTTGGTTAGATTCAAATCTCGCGACGCATCTACAGAGAGAATTCTTGCTACCGTTCGTAAATCGCGTAAGTCGATCGCAAATTCATAATGGTGGTGACCTCTTAAAAAAATAATTCGCAGCCCGAAAAAGCTTTAAGTCATTTATTCTTTATTATAATACTGCAGGTTGTATAAGAGGTCACCCCGCTACTTTCTACTGCGCTTAATTTTGTGGATTGATACCCCACAGGGAACAATACTTTGTGTGATCTACAATTTGTTATTCTGAGTCAGGGTGTTTGTATCCGTTTAATGCATGTCTGTAAAGTCCTCTGTGGCACAGAATTTATTCCTCATGCTGGAAGTATTTTTAATAAATATATAACTATATTTAAGTGAGTATATGTATTTGTGTCCCGTGCTTCAGAAAACACGCTACGCCGGCGCTCCCAGTTGTCATGAACACCTATGACAATCGCTATTGGGAAGTCAGTGCCCTTAAATATACTGACAACTAGTTTAATATTTAAATTCAGTTCACCCACAAGGTTGCAGAGGTAGATGTCAGTCGCTCCGTGGAAAACTGATATTCAGGTAAAACCGGTTGAACTAGTAGCCGACTCCTGATAATCTTGGGAATAATAAAAGCTGGGAAGAAGATGATGTATATGTATTTGTGTAGGAGTATGTATGTATGTGTAATAAGAATAGTGTTTATTTGTATATAAATCTCTACTGATATTTTTAAATAGTCGTGTTATAATGTTATGCATGTGTGTAAGCCACCCTAAATTTTAAAACACCTAATGTTCGTGTTATGGTTGTCTGAAAGAAATCGCCGTGAGAGTTATGCTTTCATATCTTATAACACATTTTTGGTCAACTTTTCTTTGTGTATACAAAAAAGATTGTGGCGACTCCCACATACAGCGCAACAAGAAAAACACACTACAGCGCCATCAACCGAAGATACAACGCACTATGAAGTACCGTAGGATCCTGAATCGCGCAATAGAAGTTCTCGCGTCGATTATCATATATACAACATCCTAACATCAACCATTGGGCAGTGACCCGCCAGGCATGATCACTTCGCCTGATCGGAGGATCCTCCCTTTGTGTTAGAGGGACATGCTCACTCCCCCCCAAAATATATAAATAAAAATAGCAATTTTTCAGAACATCTTCACGAATCTACAATAAGTTATCAAATTGCTTATATGTCTTAACTTAAACTGGTTTAAACTAAATTATTCGACTAAATTTTAAGCAAATGTCATTATACTATCAACGAATTTATTAGTAATAAAGAAATATAATTAAATGCCACTGTCTAGACCTGAAATAAATAAAATTATAATGCTATTGTCTAAATTTAAAACTAGTTCTTAAGATTTAAAATTTGTACATCAGAAATGGTAGAGTATAAGGAACCTATTTTAATGTTATAAAATCCTTTGTTCTATATCTAACAAATAAGTATTTCTTGCTTTCTTTACTTCATATAATGTTACACTTACTCAGCACTGTAATAAAATAAATAAATATAAAGGGAACTGACAAAGTTCTGATGCTACAAACTTCAACCATCTTTTCATTCAGTGCGTTTTGTCTCCGATGAAATATTGAGGTTACACCATTTGTACTACTTTGAAACTTCTTACTTTTAGTCCTTGTAAATGTTTCGGGTAGGAAGACTAATGGATACTGAAATGATTTTACATATTTTTTATTCAAGCTCAATTCGAGTTAAGTTTGGATTGCATGGATGGTGTATTTGATTTAGTCGTAACGCTGTATATATGTATATTGGACTGTTTTTGTGTAATCTACATATGGTTGGTCCGAGTCTGGGTGCTATTTATATCCGTTTTATGTATGCTTGTGCCCCTTGTGACGAAATTTATGAATGATTAAAGGAGTTATTTATGATACCCACACATACAACACTCCAATAATATGGTTACCGGAAAAACAAACAACAGTTGACAATGGCACTAAAACTTAAAATCGTAAATAGATTTTGATTTATTTTAATTGTTTAAATTGACCAAGAAACAAGACGATCTACTCGCAGTTCAAATTGTCGACCTTTTGTAATCGCCAGGAGTATTTTAAAATAGAAAGAGCCTCGCTTCGGCATGCATGGGCCGGCTCTACCGGAGTGATACCACGGCCTCACAGAAAACCGATGTGAAACAGCGCCTGCACTGTGTTTCGCCGAGTGAGAGAGGATACCGGAGGCTCATAATTCAACCCTTCTCCTCATCCCCCTCCACATTCCCAAGGCCGGCAACGCACTTGTGACGCCTCTGGTGTTATGGGTGTCCATGGGCGGCGGTAATCGCTTACCATTAGGCGAAACGCCTACTCGTTTGCCCTCTATTCCATAAAAAAAGAAAGTATTTTATTTCAATTTCGGATGTGTGTCTCAGACAAAATCAGGTTAGAAAATTGCAGCTTTTCGAGAGTAAATTAGATATCACACGGCTAAAATTGTGTGCATAATTATTCATGTGGAATTTTTTGTTCTAACCTGCACAAGCGTTAAAAGAGCTGAGCAAAAACAACATATCAACATATTTTGTTTCTGTTCAGCTTTTTCTGACGGCCACGGTAACTTTCATCGTTAAAAAAATTGTGTTTGAGTTAGTATTCGTTTTTGACAGTCGACGCCTTTTTAATAAGTAAAATTTAAATGACGTTCTTAAAGTAATCTAAAAATTTATGTAAAATTAAGTTAATCTAATGAAGTTGAAGTACACACACAATTAAATACCTCAATAATCGTCACGCATTACTTACACTACAACTAATAATGATTTGTTAATAATTTACCTTAATTATACGTTATGTTAAATAAAGTTAATTAATAATAATATATGAATTGTGGTAAATTTAGGTTACGCAAGCTTATCAGATAATCCGTGGAGTCAATAGACGAGATAGCGGGTTCATTACCGTATCTCTCGCTGCGGTTTTTTGGAGAAACTTTAAAACTAGATGTGACAAGAACATCGTCATTAATATCTTACCGTTTACTCAATTTCATTTTGAGATCTGGAGAATGTTAAGCCGGTATGTATATTAACCGGTCAAGTTCCATGACTGGTTAATTTCCTGCTGTAAGAAGCAGTTGACAGTCTGCCAACCCTTTGTGGCATTGATAGTGGTTTATGGAATAATACTTCGTGAAGTGTGTTAAAAAGCATTTCATCCTTGTAATCGAAAAGTTCCAGGACGCCTGAGGCCTCAAAAAAGTGGTTTATCTCAGAAGAAATTTATTTTGTTATTGTTCAACAATAACAAAATAAATTCTCTAAGGACCTTCAGAACCTCAAACATCAAACTTCTGAGACGTTTACTTCATACAGCTGTTTTTGAAACAACAAACGAGTATAAGTTTAGTTTCATTGTCATTTTATTTGTAGCTTATATATATTCTTTTTAACATAATTTTATTTATTGTTTAATAACGCCTATTCATAGAAAATGGAGTAACTTGTAGATCTCATTAGATTTTTTATGGTCTTTGGTAAGTATCATCAGCCCACAACATGGTTAGAATGAAAAGGGACGATCTGAGGCAGGTCATAGTTATCCTGAGACTTTTTTTTTCTGCGGTACCCGTTCCCGGCTCTGGCGGACAGGGAGAACTCTAAACCCCTCCCGGTCCAGCTCCGCCATCTCCTTCGCAAGCATAACTTGCTTGCGGAAATAGATGGCAGATTTCCACGAGCCTTCGCTCCGCAACATTGCCGCAATCATGTTCCCGAGCGAGAGAAACCCCAATCCGATGGCCGCCACGAGATCACGCTTCGGTTCATCCCACGCCGGACATTCTGTCAGCGTGTGGAATGCTGTGTCCACAGTCTGGCCATCGCAGTGGTGGCACTCAGGCGTTGGCTCCTTGCGGATCAGACACAGGTGTTCTTCGAAGCACCTTTTCCCCGTGATCATCTGTGCCAGCCGGTATGAGAGGCTCCCGTGAGGCCTCTCGAGCCTATTCTCATTAATGGGTTATACCGCCCATATATCGGCGTGCCCAACCCTGACAGGGCACTATCTCCAGAACAAGCACCTATTCACTATAGGCGCGACAGACATACCTCTGACAGTGCTAAGAATGCGCAAAGGCAGATGAAAAGCCGCAGCACGTCTCCAAAGAATGTAGAAGTGTGACAGATTAACGGGCAGACATCCTCCAATCATCACCACTCCCTGAAACATGTAGTGACTTTAAAAGGCTGCTGTGGTGTGCTGTGTGTGCTGTGTACTGTGGGATGATCTAGGATGGTTGGAATAAGAAGATGACAAACCCACGTTCTTTGCCCAATCAAGATGCTAAGTGCGATAATATCCCGGCAAAATAAAACAAAGTATCATCAAACCTCTTTCCTAAAGAGAGGCCTATAGATTCTTTAGCTACCTACAGATTAAGAGTCTTATCCTGCCGGTGATGATGGTAAGTGAGTACCTCTAGCCATTGCACTGCAACTCAAGAGTCATAAGTACGTACTCACACTCTTTGCCTCTCAGCAGAACCAGGGGAAGGTGTATATGTCCACCGGTAACCTGATTTACTCGACGATAAGTAGCAAAATTATTGTATAACACCTGTTTCTGTGTGGTTTTTAAGCGAGTCGTGAACCCTTTTAGAAAAATCTACCTTAAGAAAAATTGCAATTCTCTTCCAGTATGTTTACATCAAGGGTCAGTTCTTCACTCAGGCTAAGATCATTAAGTGTAAGGGGTTCTAAGTGTAGTAAACTTTAATAACCTGGCCAGTAATTGCGCGTATCTTTACAGCTTTCTATCAGGTGCTACTCAAAATAACGATTCTTTTAAATTTTCTTCTTTTAAAATGTAATCTTAAAGTCTTAAAAAAGAACCAACTTGTTATGCACAGCTTTAAAAGTTAGTCTTTAGTTTTAAGTGTACTTTTTTACTATAAAAAAATTCCAACGATCATTACATCGGCAATAGAGTTAACAGAATCAAACCACAATTTATTATATAACAAGAGAGTCCAAAACAAAAATTCTAAATGAATAAATTTCAAGTATACCTTTTTAGGCACTTTGGAAACGTTAGCTTAATAACTCTACTAACGGTTCTTAAATGCCATTACTATTTAAAAGAGTTGGCAAAAAACTTAATAATACAAGTGATTCTTTTGAATTTTAAGATTTGATGTACATTATTATTTATGAATGTAACAGTAATGCCATCGTCAAATGGCAAACTTGGTAATTATCTGAATAAAAAAATATCCATCCTGGTTTTACAAAAAACAAACATCTCGATTCCAACCCGTTTATGAAAATTATGATTTGTTCTTGGGTTTGAAAAATCAAACCCAGGTAGGGTTTGATTTTTCATTAATATGTTTGTATCTAGAGATATATAAGTACATTTACCAGCAGTCTGGTGACCACAGCCTTTGGCTTTGGCTCTTTTGCCTTTTTTGGAGTCAGACGACTGGGTTTGTGATATGTGTGTATAAGATGTGTAAAGTTATGATTCTTAAAGTCACATGTGATTTCTTTAAAAGGTATTTAAAAAAACAAGCTTTTATTATTGGTTAATAAAAAACTTACTTTAAGCCATTTCATTTGATATACATATTGGATGGGTTATTGAAAAATATGTAAGCCGCCATTTTGTTACGGCGGCCCTTTTGGATTTATATTAATGCCGAATTGCATTGTCATCAGAAGTAAAGTGATATTTCAAGTTTCAGCACAATGCAAAGTTGAGAGGTGGATCAATATTAACTTGCTAGATTCGATTGGTGAAATTAAACAAAAGCTTGTAAAAAGTTATCATCAAATATCCTTTGCTTGCATCCTATAAACATGCCACTTCGATGAATTTACCAAAGGTGGAATGAATGCACAGATAAAACCACAAATATTGCCAATAAATCATTTTGGTATGTTATGTCAACGATATGATTAATTAACTTGTAAAACCGTTGACAGTACAAAATAATTATTCCCTAATAAATGCAAATGTACACCCCAAGCTGTTACAAATGCTAGTGAAGGGGAGGTGTTATATTCATGACTAGCTTTTGCTCGCGAATCTATCCATGTGTATGTCGGTTATGTCGGCAAAAAGTAGCCTATGACCTTCCTCAAGAATCAGTTTTCGACGTCAATTTTCATTGGAATCAGTCCAGCAGTCTTGTGCTGAAAACTTATTACATTCGATTTTTTTATGTTATTGGGAGTCAACGAGCATACTTATCTCCTGATGGATAGGGATGGGGAGGGAGTTAGGGGGAAGGGTTGCATGCGAGCGTGCGTGCGTGCGTGCGTGACTATTTAGAGAATAGATACAAATAATTTTATTTATTACACTATACACTTTAGGGCTTATGTGCTTTAAATGTCTACCTGCAGTTTCGGTTATACGTTTCCCTCTAATAAAAAGTGATGTGCTCCGACCAGGCAAGGTGATGTGGTGACCTGGCGGCTTGCAGCCCAGCGGATGATGTTGAGAATCGACGAGAGAATTTCTATATCGTGATATAAGATCAGTTATTCTGTATTTCGGTGTATCTTTAGCAGATGGCGCTATACCATATTTTTGTTGTGTTGCATAAAATCCTTATAGCATGAACATATTAAACATACATACATTTACTCTCACTGTGGTAATGTTTTTTTTTGTATGATGAAAGTATGAGCAGAATCTAAGAGTAGTGATCATCATGCTCACTATGAAATAACACCACCCATACCTTTGCAGGTGAGGTGCTTATGTAGCGTTGAGTATAGCTTAACACAATTCAACACAAATTAAAATTTAATCAATAATTTACGTTGTTTATAATAATTAATTAATTCATCTGGCAGGCTAACAACTGTAGCGGCGATCCAATAAAGTGAATCCTACCAACTTCACTGATAAACAATCATATTAATGAAATTGACAAGCTTTGGTTCTACACTTCGTTTCTCTCGCTAAAACTAGAGAATGGCTGGACAGATTTGGCCATATTTTGATCTCGAAATACTTGTGGAAGTTCAGATTTAAACGTACGTGAAATGGCATTCTACATGTGTTAGGTAAGTGTGAGCAGTTGATGTAAATAGATTAATAAATACATTACAGCTTCAGATTTAACGTAAAACTGCACTTAAAACTCTAACTTTTCAATGTATGTGGAACTTACTGCAAAAACATTTGCCAATAGTTTACATGCACAAATGTATGGCTTGGAAACGAAAGAAAGAAAGACATTATTAGATCAATAATATTATAAAATAAGGAACATTCAATTGGGGCTTTGGCAAAACGTACTTGAATGAAATTTCCTATTGTATCTTGTCTCCATATTACCTCGACTAAGTTCGAAAGGGATACAAAGTTCATTTCACTTAACAGAACGTTGCCAAACTGCTTCTATCTATTTTGGCTTCCTAAATTCATACAAGACGTTGTCGCTTAAGAATGGTAGGCACCTATTCATATTTTTATGAATTATTATAGCTATAAATTTGTTATAATAAATTTTCTATTATAATTACATCAACGCATCTAATTATTTTCTACTTATCACTCGCTATTTTCAAAACCGTCATAAAATTTGGTTTGGACTAGTACTAAGTGCTTTCTAAATTTACTGGTCGTAGTTAACTTCAAGCAGTTTGTATAGACTAAAAATAAATTCAATACTGCATTGCTACTACCGATAGAAGTAGCACTATGACAACATTTGTCAAGAGATTCAGCAGTGGTATAGAGTTGAAAAAAAATGCAAAAGATTGGGACAGAAAAAAGCAATGATAGTCACCACGTTCGAACCCCAAGCTTCAGAAATCTTCTTGAAACTTATTTCTTGCAAATACAAAAGGGATATCGGGGAGCCTGCGGATGTAAAAAGGCTGGATTAAAGTGCTCCATTATATGCACTAATTGAAATTTTATCTGTAATAATTCGCCCATCCGTGTTATCATAGTCTACTCTCAAACGTATGATGAAATCGAGGAACGACAACAAAGCTGATGATTCGACGTGGAGAAATTTTTATGTGACTCGTTTCGCTCCGTACCTAAGAAGATGAACATTCAAACACTGGTCCATCAAGAATAGCAAAGTAAAGGCGAATGCGTGGATTAGGCCTGCTGAGTATACCACAAAAAAACGCACCACTTACTCTAACTCGTGTTGGGTGTGGATATGAGCTATTAGGCCAAAACCATTGTTGGAGTGGACTTTGTGGCTTTCATACGCTGAAACTATAATTTTTCAAATAAGGTACCTGCATAAATTGTATATTACTACCTATTTTTATAGTAAAATGAGTTGAAATGGAGTTATTTTCAAAAAGTGTTTCAAGAAAACGAGGTGGCAAAGTAAAAATTCGAAAAGAATATGTCACAATCTATAAAATCAAACAATTTTGAAGCTTTCCGGTTACCTTTCCAAGACACCCTCNCCCGGTGATTCTTAGCACCCCCTGTCCCGCCGTAACCGTGGTCGCCACCATGACCAGGAATAGCGGGACTACCGGGAACTGGGGGCCGTAGCTTTTGTTGCTTACTCATGGAGGGGGTCAGCCCATAATCACCACGCTGGGCAGGCGGGTTGGTGATCGCAGGGCGTAACTTGTTGCACCGGTGACGCTGCTGCCCATCACCGGCCTATTGTATTTAGTTACGCCTTTTAGGATGGATATACCGTCATCGGTCGGTCGCCAGAGCCTCGTTTGTTATCTAGCAGGGTGCACCGCGTGCAGGTGAGGTTGGCTGGGGGCGAAAGATTGTGGTTCGCCTCCACACACCCCAGAAATATTATTGTTTTTAAACAGTTTAGTACCACTACGATTTAATTCTATTTTTATAACTTTTCTCCAGTTTTAACTCAGATAAATTTTTGCAACACGTCCAAATTGACCTTAAAACAGCATTTGTTTTTTTTCTACTAAAACTTGGCAAATAACAGCAAAAAAAATCCTCTACGTAAATGAAAAATCTCCTGTTATGAGCCTGCAAAGTTAACTGTGCCCTGCCTGATGGGAAGCATGTGCAGAATTTAAGAGTTACCATACTCATCGCGTATGCAGACAATGTAACAATGTAGCATGGTGACTATGACCCACACTATCGCGGCCTACTGTGATGTTTCCGCGTCATTGTGCCTTCGGTCTCGCACTGACCAACGAAATATGATAGCACGAATGCTATCATCTTAAGTTAGTCTTCCTTGAGAGGGTACTACCGTTCCGTACTACGTTTCCGTACTTTTGTGCTGCAACCCTTACACTTTTAGCCTACACCTTAGCAACAACGCTACCACATTTAAAAACCAAATAGAAATACAGGTATAATTATCTAACCATACCTTTTTGTCTTAGTTTCTCCTCAATCCTGGGAGTCAGAATGTAAATCATTCTTTAAGAAATACTCTTGGGAACAAATTTTTCTTTGACATACTTGAAACAAACATGTTATAACACAAATTGCCTTTATGGGATAAAAAGAAAATATATACACATTTTATTTGAAGAAAAACACGTTCTTTTCCACTAAGACTAAGCTATTACAATTCCTTAATATTTTGTTCCTCAATACTTTTATTTACGTATATGTATGGAATCGCCTAAACATATATCGACTTCGATTTTTCTAATAGCTTATCCAAGCTGATGGATTTCTTTGCCGTTTCCTATTGCTCTGAGTCTGACTGTTAAACTACCGACTGATTGGTCTCATGTAAAATTTAGAACTGCACTGTAAGATATTTTAGAAATGAAGAAAAGTTCTAGGGCAAGTATTATAATCAATTTATGGTATTATCGAATGTGGCTTCAGCCCCTCAGCGCTGTCACACCAAGTAGCATGCAAACAAAATTTAATTGCTGTCCCATTTTACAAACAACCGATCGAATCGAAACCAATTATCGTTTTCGCGTTCGAATATCGAAAGTTTGTAGCAGGTGCGCGTAACGTTCCAATGTAAGTAATAAGCGGCAGCAATTTTGTAACATCCTCACACTGAGTATAATATAACTTCAAACACTATGTTCAGTAATGGATCATTAGAGGCTGTTGGTGACAATGACGATAATAACGTATACACGGCCGTCTTAACCCAAACAAAGTCTGTACTGTAATAACCAGATTGACAAACATAGCTACTTAATTATAAACAATAACTTTTGTGCCACAGTTCTATCTACTTTTTTAAGAACATGTTTCTTCTGATTACATCCGTTAACAGCATAGATATTGCGGTAAACAGAATACTGAAATCTTACTATTCTTACCTATTTCTATGATAGGTCTACTTAATAGGACTTGAAATAATATGGTCCGGGTCCTCCTCAGAGCAGGGTGACTGAAACCGGCTGTTAGGGTGGTTTTTAGTATAATCATCACATACCTGGCTCTTGAGTCCCCGGGGGATTTCCACTACGTCAATAAAAAAAAGTCTACTTAATAGAGGATAAATCTGCTGATACTCACCAAAGTCCGTGGTAATGTTCAGAATTCTTTGTGAGATAGTTTTTAAATTTTATTTACGAAACTATCGGTTTGTGCTAAGTGAACAGGTAGTCGAAGAGACAATCGTTTTATTTGCTGCGTTGATAAAAATTACTAAAGTTCTTTGATGATGAAATCAAGGAATGATGTTAACTCGGTAACTAGCTAATCAGGCTTATATAGCAGCAGAATTGAAGGAACTTATCATTAAGCATGGGCATTGGACAATCTCGATTGTCCAATGCCCTTGTTACGATTTTCTCAACCAAAGACAAACACTTTGGTGTTTACTTTTGGTTGAGTGCGACTTACTCAATCAAAGGCAAACACCAAAGTAACTTCTGTTGCGTAGCCGAATATTGCACGTAACTAAAAATTTGTAGTAGCTTATTCCTATAAGTTGGACTACATTTGTTCCCATCGCCTGGCGGCATATAAATCACGATTGGCCAGGCTGGCGAGTCATTAGTGGGCGACCACGGTCCAAGGCGGATTGAATTGTGACCGTGTTTAGCTTACCACCCACTACCTATACTACCAACGAATAGATTGGAGCGCGATAGTATCAAAAATAATACCGCCAATATTTTGAAGTTGTTGCAGTCTCAACTAATGCATTTATGGATAATATGAAATACGATCAGAAAATGTCTAAAAACTAGATGTAATCATATTTTGAAAACAAGTAATGAATTATTAAAAAATAAAACCCGACTGCGTCAACATAATATATTTTTTTAAACATATAAGTTATATATATATTCGTAATCACCGTTAATTCTTTATTTTGATACCATACTTGATGTATTTTAAAATATATTTTTGAAATTACTTTTTGGCTCCAAAAATCCTTTATAAGATTTTTTTTTTAATTTGATGTGCTCAGTGGCACTCTCACGAATAAGACGAATCTAGTAACACCACCTACATACAAAATACGACATTCATTCATACACTCGAAAAACATAAAGCATCTTCTTTCGCAGTCGGATAATAAGGTTATTGACGTACTTAAGGAATCACATTATAGTTTTTTTGTTATCTGACTTCAAAAATCATATTTTAAAATTTCGGAGATCTAATTTTAATACAATAATAATGCATAAAACAAGAAATAAACAAATCGAAAATAAAGTTATCAGTTATCATAACTTTGTTTTGTTGTTAATATAGCAATAGCTTTGGTTATATTTTTGAAAAGTTATCAAATTACCGAAAATGCAAAATATTATGAAGCATTTCTTCTTTAAAAGTTTTTCCTTCCTTAGAATTAATTTCAATATTTTGGGTAGTTGTACTCATGTATAATTGGCCCATAAACTTTATAGTGCAACTATATAGTTTGTAGTATCTTCGTTAGATGGCATTATACATGTTTGTGTTCATTGTATACGGAAATCGTCACAGATTCACTTTTCTCCATATTTGGATCTTGAAAATAATTATAAATTTATTCGCTATGAATACATTACACAGCATGTGAATATTAAACTTTCATCATCTACCTGTTTAGATATAACATAAATTAAGAAGAAAATATTTAAACTCTGAACACGAAGTAGGACGACTGTTGTAAATGTTTCGCAAAGTCAAATTTCTTTAGAGGAACAGTTTCATAGAATTCACAACAGGACTATGAAGTCGACGCGAAATATACACAAAGTTTGTGTCTGTTCGTGAATTATTCAGTCTTTAAAAATAACAGTTGTAAAAAAATGTGTGTCAAGTGTTAAGTGTTAACAAGTAACAATTCCTACCACGTATAAACGCCTAGTTCGTTTAAATCTTAATAATTACTAGTCATACAATAAAATATATTATAACATATAATAAGAGGTGAATTTATGGTCAAATAAATAGTTAATTCTTATTAAATAATATCAATATATTGGCACCTTACGCTTTCAACTTCCGG
Source organism: Hyphantria cunea (assembly GCA_003709505.1). Taxonomy (NCBI): domain Eukaryota; kingdom Metazoa; phylum Arthropoda; class Insecta; order Lepidoptera; family Erebidae; genus Hyphantria; species Hyphantria cunea. The sequence continues at coordinate 192,639 of PKRV01000625.1, forward strand.
CGCGACTTTATTAGAGTCTATTGTTATTGAAGTCTGTACTTTTTTATACAATGGTACTTCCGGCATAATAAATATTTAATGTTACACGATATTATCAAATAATAATTTTATGTTAATAGTCATTGAAATTATTGTGATAAACAATGTGTAATATTAACGGCTACGTTTGGAAATTTAGTATTGAATTGAGTCGGGCCTGTCAGATGTGTTAAAATGCTGTTGGTGGGAGTAATGCGGGGACATTCATATTCTAACCGTTGATGTGTATTGTAGAATGTTATAAGTTTGTACAAAATAATGTGTTCATTTGCCGCTGTCTTCACTACGCAAGTTACACAAAATTTGACTAAGGGAGCGAACTACCCAGATAATGGAACCATAAAGTACAGGAAAACTTGGATCAAATTTTATACCAACATATTTCGTAGTGGAGCGAATACTCCTTTCTAAGGTGAGATCCAAGTCCAATTATGGACTGTTTTTAAAAGATTCTATCCGTGGGAAAGCCACGCTTCGGCATGAATGGGCCGGCTCGACCGGAGTGATACCACGGCCTCACAGAAAACCGGTATGAAACAGCGCTTGCACTGTGTTTCACCGAGTGAGTGAGGATACCAGAGGCTCATAACCCAACCCCTTCCCCATTCCCATCCTCCTTCCCACCCCCAAACGCCGGCAATCCACTTGTGACGCTTCTGGTGTTGCATATGTCCATGGGCGGCGGTAATTGCTTACCATCAGGTGATACGTATGCTCGTTAGCCCGTGATTCCATAAAAAAAGATGGTGATATCATTAAAGACAAAATTTAAACGCAATGACAAAATATTAAACTTGTAGTCTACGTATATTAATATATAAACTAAAGCATTCAAGAATACCTATAGCAAAAACACGTTTATATAAATATAGTAAACAGGCTTGTACCTAAATCGTGCAATAGAGTATTGAAAACACTTGGAAATTTTCATTAGTTTAAAAACGGTACAATTAACATAATGATCTATAGTAATAATAATTATATCACGTTTTTAGTATGAAATCATTGAAATAAGAACTTAAAGTATTCTTATATACATTCAATTATTACAACTCATTAAATATAAAATAAAGATATATAATACTATCGGACACCCAATGCCAACTAGTCCTTAGTTAGCAGAGCTTGTATTATGGGTACTGAACAACTGATATATATATATTAGTACTTTTTAACTTGTAAATACATTCATATTATACATAGAAAACACTCAAACTCTGAAATAAATTGTTGCGGACTATACAAACATTTTGTCCAGAGAGTCAGAGAATCGAACCCGAGACCTCAAGCACAACAGTCGCCTACGCTACTATTGCGCCACAAAGGCAGTCAAGACAAGTTGCTTGCTTCTTTAAGGAAATAGAGAGGATGGTATATAGTTAAAGATAAAAACCTGTTTATTGGCTAGATATACCGAAAATCTGAGTCTTTTAAGGCTAAAAAGTAATACAAAATTCAATTTTAGATGTTACAATATAACTTTATATTTATTAATTAATTTTGTTTTCATACAATTAAACTACTTCTTAGTAATACACTTGAGAGAAAACGTTGATACTCATCAAATAACAAAGCAGACACATCAAACACTACACCACTTATCAAATAATAGTACTGTGAAAATGTTGGCGACATCGTCACTATCAGATATAAAGCTGATTTTAAATTGAAATTCGCCGGGTGAATGTGCTTGGGAGCACATCTAAAGGACCATCATCACTTTCTTGGTATCATTTGAAAGGATGCCCTAACAAAACACTCAACTTTGTACTCAGAAAACACTTAAAAACTCAATAAACACTTGTAAATTCTAATTTAAAATGAAGAATGAGATACCAACCGTACTAGTACATGACTCTTATTGAAATAATCAAAATGATTTTAGTTTTTCATATTTTATAAAATATAAAATTTTGTATCTTTGTATAAATTAAAATTTTATTATATAGATCACGAGGTTTGCAATTTGGAAAACATAAATTTGAAATTTATTTACCTCGTGATAAGTACATAAAAACAGTTTTATTTTATATTTATTTATATATTTCTAGCTGGTCAAAAACGTAGGATTTACTTAACTCTTTTCTCGGATTTCAAGAATGCGAATGTGAAAAAAAGTGTTTTTTTCTCTTTCTTTATCTGATCATAATTGTCGATAAATGAAAATTAATTCAAACTATATCCTTAATAAATTAGGGTATTTTTTATCGTAGGAAGACCATTCAACCGGAGTGATAAAACGGATTTTTTTTTGCGAGAATAGAGATATATTCAATTTGCGTTCAAACTATTTTATTTCCAAATAAAGCGGTAATGTGTGCTTAAATATAACTATTTAACAGATTGAAATGATAAATAGATTTCCGTTAGAAGCAAACGATGAAAAGAAACTGTTAATTCTCACTTTATATTTTACATAGAACTCAACGTAAATAAGAAATTCAATCGGCTACTGTCTAGACTTTTAACGGTTCCAATCTAACTCAATAAGATACTTACAGTCGATTCAATGTCATTGATTTCATCGACATACATTACTGGGTCTCCACTTTCTTATTCTTTTAGCTTAATACAAGACTATCAATGTATTCTTAATATAAGGTAGAAATCTTTTATAATCGATTGCGTGAGTATGAGGTACTAATGGAAGAGGGTAGGGTAGTCACGAAGTCGCAATTAGATCGAAGCGAGCAGCGGAACCCTTTACTCGTAATTTGACATAGTTAGAGCAAATGTGTCGGTACATTGACCCGAAGCTGAGAAACTTTGTTGTGAATTTCTTCACGTACCGAAAAGTTCTTTGATCAATTTATGTTCATCATGACAATGTGATGGAATATGTTAAGTTAGAAAGTAATCTAGTATATATATTAATTATATCATCTAATTACAGTCCTCTGTTGTACAAGAGTATTAAAATTCCGATTACTGTTTCAAGTACTGGTTTATCGCCCAGCTAGGAGTAGTAATATGAGTTAGGAGGCGCTCATAGCCTAGTGTAACTCGGTGATTAGAAACAATCACCGAGGGTATGCGGGTCACATTAAGCAGACTATTAAAATGATGAAGAATTATTATACACTTGTAAATATGGAACTTCTATTGTTCTTATAAATCGCAATAGTTTTTTGTATCACTATTGTCAGTTTCTTTTTTCAGAACAAACACTTTTTATATACTTTGAGGGATCTTACTGTTGATTATTCTAAAAAAGTTAATGCCAAGTAAGACGCAAGGCACAAAATACGTACTAAAAATCAACTATGTATTCTTTATGAAAACATTAATCACTTACATTTTTAATAATATTTAATATTAACTATTGCCTTATTTAAATATAATTTGTGACCAAAATTTTAAGGATAAGTAAACAGTGTTAGCACTTTTGCCGACGACAAAAGCCGACGAAGGTACCAAACTACGCAAGGTTACTACTTAATAGTGAAAAGAGAAGGAAATTTTTATACAAACTCAATACCGACTCATCTGAAAAGCATGGTATATATAGTTGACTAAATCCTCCCTGCCAAAGTGAGGCTGTTAATGACGTGATGTGGACTTTAAACGACGCAAAACCTTAAACGGAGACTTTGGGAGTTAAAGATGATAAATTTATAGGACTATTGAAAGAGAACGGAAAGACATTGAAGTAAAAAATAATAATTCTTTTCTTTTTCTATGCAGTTATCACCTCGCATACCACCGACTGCTGGTTATGTCGGACTCAAACCGACTAAAACCGCAAGCCGTTTCAGGTGCTAGAAGCTGGGGAACCAGGTGCACATTAGAAAGGAAAACCCTGGAACCCCGACGTACCTCACAAAACTGTACATACAAAACCGTAGGTGGCCCGAGGTACGTTACCTTTGTGTGTGGGAACCCTGATGTTCCCGTTATTATCCCCAAAAGGGAGGAGGGGGCGCGCACTCCACAGCGTTTGCCACCCGGGTCTGCTTCTGCTAGAGTGACAAGTGACCTCATCTATCACCCTTAGGCTTGCGTTTATGGAGGACGGAAATTATTCTTATCCACTGATAGAATACTTCTGGTCTGGTGAAAACGCGCTCGGTGGGTTTTAAACATTTTGACATATCTGGCTAGCGACCCGGCGACCGGCGGTTGCTCGCCAGAGGTGGCACTTTTGACTGAAATGGCGCCATTCTTATTCTTATCGATAGAATGAATTGAGGAGTGGGTGCTCCAACAGTTGAAGATCGTATACCTCAATTCTCAAACGGCTATTGTAGGAAATTCTAAGCTGTCTGACATAGTTTATTGAGATATTGAGGAATTTCTCAGTATGTTCCGACATCCCACATCTAAATATCATTACTTGAATTAAATTGTACTCAATAGGGAATAGAGTAGCCATGGTTTCTCAGAGGAGATAAAATCGGGAATGATATAATTAAAATAAGAAATTCCTTCTTGAAATGTAAGTAGCCTAAAGTCGATCAGAATGGTGTGCAATAGGAAAAGTCTACTCGTATGTCCAGCAACGGACTAAAAGGCTGATAATAACTTAAAAATTTTAATACAGCTCCGAAATTTCTTTCAGTCAATAATAAAATGATCGGCAAAGTGGTGAATATGTTTTCTAAAATTATTATTAAAAAAACGTGCACTACTGCATTGTAACTATTAAAATATAATCTGTCTGTACTTCTAAAATACTCATACCGATCGTAGAAGGTATGTTGTAATAGACGTGCCTTTATGTATGTATATACATATAGGTACATAACCCTCAGTCTTTTTTCTTTTCACTGCGAGTGCTACTAAACACCGGACTTGCTAAATAGTGACAGTCTCGATACCTCGCATCGTAGTACTGGGTTTAACAAATGCTATTAGCAAAGAATTTCCCTAATTCATCAAAGGGAATTACTTTGAAGAAGTATTTAACTACGTTAATCGTTTTATTAGATGAAAGGCTCGGACTACCCGACAACATTCAGAGTGCCGTGCAGTAAGCCACTTAGTTAATTCCAAGTCTGTTTAGCTTATATTAACATGAGAAAATTTCCATATGTGTGATGCACCTCTCATTTGCTTCCTCTGAGCTTATATTTACTTAAAATAGGTAATAGACTTCAAGCCGTTTAGGCTTTAAGTCTACTTTGAAACGGCTTAACTTTGATATTTACGTAAAACAGCTGCTATCAGAGCTCCAGACCGTAGAAAAACTGTTCGGAACTTCAAGGGTCCAACTACCTGTAATGATTGCTACAGAATTTTGTACGGCACCAATGGCTTAACGTGGATTTCGATGCACGCAGGAGTCTTAATATGTTAAGAATGGTCGTTCATCTATATACTGACTCATCTGTTTGTAAGAATACGTATGTCGATAAGACTGAGAATGTCATGTGGTCCATCTATTTCATTTAGTGCGATCGCTAGCTTATCTGCATATGGTGCAAATCTTCCCTAATATTTTAGATTATGTTGGACTATCTTTTGGTTAATAGTTTGTATCTCCCGTTCTACTTACATGTTTAGATGATTAGAATTTAAAATAATACGTTCCAGCCCTTCTTAGTAATTTGGTCTGCATATAAACCATAATATATCTATATTTTTCTACTGTTATAAGTGTTTTGCTTTCGTTATAAAAATATATATATCAAAGTTGTTTACTGTTCCAACCATTTCTTACATTGTCTTTCACAAAACTTCTTTGAAAGCTTTTCATTTAAATCTCAATGAATTGATAAACCACCGACATTAACCCTAAGTAAATGTATAATTTTCCACCTACAAAAAATGCAAAGAATTAACTCTAAAAACACAGTTTTAACTAATTTATTAGTTGAATAATTATTTTGTCAGCTTTGGTATTTTAAATCCGCTTACAAGAACAAAACATTTCCAAACAGTGAAGATAAAATTTAAAACAAATACAAAACAAAATGTCCCTCCGAGCGCGCTAGATCACAGTCAATACAGTAAGCGGCTTAACTGGACGCCATTGAGTTATTGCATTTGTATTGTCACTGACATGCAACTATTCGCTGTCTCTTTCTCGCTCTCTTGTTTTATCCCTTTCAGATTATATAGTGGGGATTATTTAGTGTTTGCAATACTAAAATATTTTGTAAGGTTTTGAGAAGTTAGCATTAACGGTTTTGTCTTAAGTAAATTAATTTGTTGGATGGAATGCATATTTATCATTGAAATGAACCATTTAATTTACATTGGACAGCATAAAATTTGTTGTCAACGGAAGAAAAGGGAAGGATAATAAATATAAATAAGTATTTCTGACATCTATCACACAATGCCATCTAGCCCCAAACTAGCAGAAAACATGTCTTGAGGGTATTAGACAAATGATTTTTTTTTGTAAATTTCGCAAGCAACCAAACTTCGAAACAAATATTTACTGATCATACAAACATTTGGTTTGAAAAAGGTGGTGTTCTGTTTAAAAATAATCAGCCAAGTGCGAGTCGGACTCGTGCAGGAAGGGTTCCGTACCATTATCAGATATTTCAAGCGTTTACCTATTGCCGTTACCAGTATCGAGCAAAAATGAGTAACAAAATCACATTTGTAGTATGAGAGCCCCCTTAAACATATATTTTATTTGGTTTCTTAATATTTGTTATTGTAATGGCAACAGAAATACATCATCTCTAAGAATTTAAACTGTCTACCTATCACGGTTCATGTGATACAGCCTGGTGACAGACGGAACCCTAAAAAACTTCCGATTGTTTATTTATCATGTTGTATTGTTTTTTTGAGATGGACAGAGTAATCTATTAAATAACAAAACTAACATGTTATTTGATAAAGATAATGGGTTCGCTCCTTGTGCTAACACGGTCAGACTATCAAAACATCATTCATTAACTTCAACAGAAATGACAAACTGAGAGTTAACTTTGAGGGTTCGCACCATTTGCTTGAGGTCACATTTTGGTTGAATGGTGACGATTACATAAGATATATTGAAAATTAAAGATTTTATTTAGAATTAATTAAAAAACTGGGGTCAGATCATCGCATCCCACTACGCTGAGATTTCTGAATTTGGTTGTTCTTTGTTTTCGTTATACATAAGTTATGTCCTTCGCGTCATCAGATATGTTCACTAGGAACATATGAACATATCACTGGATGCTTTCATTAAAAACATGATTGAAAAAAGAAACATTGCCAGCCTCGGTGGCGCATTGTAAATACATATTTATTATACGTAGAAAACACACAAACTCCGAAACAAATATTTGCAGAACATACAAACACTTGATCCGACCCGAGAATCGAACTCGAGACCTCAAGCACAGCAGACGCATACGCTACCACTGCGCCACAGAGGTATATGGCTAACTTTGTTGATCCTTAACGGTCTTATTGGAATGAAAAATTAACCGTCTTGCTTTGAATTTCACGGAAAGTGGTTTGAAGTACAGGTGCAGGCTGATGGATGAACGTGGTTCAACAGCTTTGTTAAGGCCGAATTTTTTCTTTTTTTTTACATGGTATTGTCTGGTTTTATGTATAGCTGGATGAACAACGGAATAGTGATATAAATGTTTTACTAGTAGAAGTGAGACGCTGGAATAGTATTATACTAACAACGTGTTAGATTTGAACATGGAAAGAAAAAGGTGGTGGTTAGCCTTGATATTCTGGAAGTGTTTGATTTTAGTTTCAATTTTCTCGCCCTTCGGGGGCTATCATAGCACTTCACAATATATAAAAAACTTATACTGACTAAAATAATTGTATTTTAGTGATCAGAGGATTAATAGAATGTAATTAGTCATCATACATATTTTATTTAATTGAGAATTTTAAGCCATATGAAGTTGAAACCTAATTGACTTTTTCTTTAGTACATAAGAAACTATAAATAATTTCGTCATTCAATGAAACTAACACATAATCTTATCTAAAAATCAGCTTGAAAATAATTTTGAATCGCAATATTACAGGGCGTAAATAAACTGTTCAGTTTTAATGCACTTATGTAAGCATATTTTATTTACACTCTTTTCACAAACACGCTAACAAAATAAAGAAAAGCAAATGAATATTATTTGATACATTTCTATGAATACATACATGTAAATAGGTTCAAGCAAATAGATGCAAAGCAAATATTTGTACCAAGTGACAGTGCACTCGAAACAGCAAACTCTCGGCGTAGTTTTATAATATCGAAGTATGGTTTTCAAATCTATATTTTAATATGTAAAGTAAAAACCTTTTTTACTAAAACTATACGTACACTTATACAATTTGGTACACCTATAGTTTATAAGGAGGAGGAATGCAGAAAGCTAAAATCATTATAATAAAAGTATGGACGAACTTAACAACCTGGCCATCGCTAATATCGTTAAAATCATCAGAATCCATAATACCTTGCAGTATAAATGATCTTTATCAGTAATGATAATAGTATTTTTTTTTCTTAAAGACTTGAATTATAGATATACATGTACTCACATAGTTTGGTGACAATGACAGGTTTAAACATTGGAGCAAACGATTCATGGAGAAGAGAACGCGAAAGCAAATAAAGGGAAGGGTATCTCACAGCTAAACAGACTGATGAGCGTTTCGGGAGAGGCCTATGTTGTTCAACCAATTTCTAGAACATCGGGAATTGCCGCATTAAAAGATAAACGACACGGGTATTCAAAACGAAGATTCAAAACTAGAATTTGTAGATCACGCGTAGGCCAAAACACTCACTATACCATTATGCATGAGGCTGATTGACTGACTTCCTACATTTTTTGTGGGATATATTTTTCGTGTTGGTTGTTATAAAAATAAGTATACAATGAAAACTTTTTCTTTGTTATAAAGCTGTTTAACCATGGAGACGTCTCAGTAACCACGCTGACATTTTGTAATAATACTTCCACTATAATCTTGAAAGTCCAGGAAACATATTTTAAAAACTTAAATAGATGACGAAACTACCGCGTAACTAGTTACATTTTAATGCAAGTTTCGTATTTAAATTATAAAGTTGAAGTAGGGCAAGATGTCATTTTATAATAAATGTAAAGCAGAATATAATGCATTTACTAATGGCTATATAAAATGGAGTATTTTATAATATATACAGCATACAGTAACACAGTGATTTAACACATGTGTACTTAACACAGTACATTAGTCTTGGAATCTAATTTCAATCTATTTGGTATTGAGGAAAAAATTGTATGTGCCACTAAACTACTGTTATCAAAATATTATTCCCGAAGAAAGTTGCTGGGAAGAAGGCAGATATATAAAAAATCCTTTGCTGTTATATAAATTGCGCAGATCCCATATAGTACCGAAGAAAGTACAGTTATGATATAGATTACGTTTGATCAAATACTTTGTCACACAAAAATATTAGAGACAAGATGAAATTCGTAAAAAACCTTAAATAACGACTGACGGATCTACTGTAATAAAATTTATTAGATCGGCGTGTTTATGAAGTACCCAACATCTCAATATCAAAAAAGGTAGCAGAGTCAGTTGGAGTGGGGTGGAACTACCCACGGTACAGAAGGACGCATTCGTACTGTCGTGTTTCATTGGTATCTGCGAGACCAGAGGCCCAATGATGCATAAGCATCGTTATTCACTAAGTCGCTACGGTGTACCACCATGCTACATTGCTGGTCATAGTCTGCATTCGCAATGAGTATGCTGATCACCACTCTTAAATTCTATTAATTCTTACCGTCAAGCAGAGTAGAGCCACTTTGGCAAGTCCATATATAAAAAAAATACAATTGTTATGATAATTTTAGCCATATTACTGTATGTTTATTTATTTATTATTCATGTGATTTTACAAGCTAACAGATTTCATAGCTAAAACGCTTACAAGATAAATTTTTGGACAGTTGACGATTGAATTACCTGGTAGTTCTCATACACCTCTCAGTGGTATTATAGTAATAATGTCGAATTATATCGACAATAAAAACATAATACATTAAATTTACAAATTATAGGTATAAAGAATGTCAGTTGTAGACTATATGAATAAAATTCAGATTAACTATACTATGTTATTACAAAATTAGAATTATAGAATTTTTCAAAACTCATTGCACCGTCAACTGCTACTGTCTCTCCGATACATTTTGATCCATCCTAAGGTTGCCTGGAAGAGATTGCTTTCGGCAACAAGGCCGCCCTTTGTACAACATATATTTGTCGTTTTCTGCACTCTCTTGTAAAACTGTAATACGATATGCAAATAAAGAGTTTTCTATCTATCTATGTTATTAAAAATTATACAAAACTTGTTATACAAATGTGCCATAGAATTTGACCACCTACAATACAATGCAAATAAAAAGTTGTCTGTTGAACCAGATATTAAATTTCGTCCCACGCTATCTCCGGTCGAATAAAGGCAAATTATGCCTTCTTTGTCGTCAAGCAAGGCAAGGCGTTCCTACATTAACATCTAGCTACGTGTTTCCCTGTCTTGTAGACCGGAAGGCGTCGTTCTCCAACAAATTCACTTTTCCTGTCGGCGCCGTACGGAAACGAACCCAGAACACCTTCATACCGTAATAATATTGCATTAAGACCCTTATGGATGAAATTCTTTTGTTGAATTTCCGTAGCGAGTGTGTGGTAATCATTTTTATATTCTTTCTTTCCACTTCCGATTCAATATTGAGGAGGTTAGAATATATGTGCGTGATTTCATTATGGAACCGTTTTTGTGTTCATTGATATTCCCTAAACGAGATTTATAGCGTTTGAACTCCATGATTGCAAAGGTAAAACCTGAATATGCATATGAAATAGCAGTTATTCGAAATGGGAATCAATTTTATTTTTTAATTCCCCGTCCATTTTGTTTCACGCTTTAGTTAGAAGTCTTTAGTCTTTAGTTAGAAGTGACTATCATACTTAAATGCGTCAATTATGACAAGTTATTGAGAAATTTTATTAAAATCATTTCTATAATGTAATTATTTTTCATTTGCAATTTTAAATAAGACCTCTGTGGTGAGAGACTTTACAAAAATATGTAAAACAGACACAAAAAAGACTTAGAATGATCACTGAATCACACAAAATGACGTTCCATGTGAGGTTTGAACCCACTACACGCAGCGTAAAAGAACTTCACGAGGCGATCACATTTTACAAATATCGTAAATCTGATGTGTAATAATGTGTGCTTGTCTTTCAAGATTTATAAACTCAGAGATTAAGTAAGTAACGAATAATACACAGTTAATACATTTATTTCTTTGCAACTAATAAGCGTAAAAAAGGGATGAATAGTCCCGTGACTCGCTTTGAAGAAGTATTCCCAATTAGTTTTAATAGTAACCCTTTTGAAAGTGTGCATATTCATCAAACCCTTTCTAATTCGTTACTAATGAATTGATTTCTGTAGATCTAAATAAAATATTCTTCAAACTATCACTAATTTTCTTTGATATTTATATAAATATGTTTACATCTATGTATCATTATGAAATACAGTATTTTTAGGGTTCCATACTTCAAAAGGAAGAAACGGAACCCTTATAGGATCACTTTGTTATCCATATATCTGTCTAGACCTTTTTCCTCAGAAACTCTTAGAGGTATCAAGCTGAAATCCATTGGTCCAAGCCCTCGGTGTCCGAGTCTGACTCGCATTTGGCGGGTTTTTTAGAACGAAGTTATCATTAAAAATGTTTAAACCTATATTAACCCTAAAACACGTTTATTTTAGACAAAAACGTTTGAAAAGAGCTAGCCTTACTTGTACCTAAAAGAATTTCTTGTGCGTATATATATATATATATATATATCGGCAGAGATTCTCTAATTCTAATTAATTTAATTTTTTGCAAGTTTTTTAAAGTTTTACCACATAAAAAGTTCCTTAAGCGTGTTACTATACAAATCGAACCTGTACTGCAAATGCAATCAAGTTTGACCAAAATTCAATTAAACCACACATCTGAGGACTTCGGAAACAACATATAACTTGGTCCCAACCTAACCTCATAACCATGGCTATACCCGATTAAATTGTGAGCCTTTCCCGCAAATTACAGTTCAATGTGAAAGGCACGTCACTGCTTTGCTAGATGAAACCCCGTAACCACGTCAGAGGCGCTTAAACGACATTTCAATGTTTAAATTAAATGCTTTCAGCCTTTACAACCGTGACTGTTGGGTTAATGTGGCAGGAAAATAATAGGAATACGTTACGTTGTCATATGAGAAACGCAATTAGCCTTGGCCAAAAGTATGAAGCATCCCTACGATAACTCGTTGTTTTGGTTAATAGGCCATTACAAATCGGTTTTTTGTGAGGCTATGCCATTCATGCCGAAGCGTGACACTCCCACGGAGCGGCTTTGAGTTGCGTGGTCTGTTGGTTGGCCCATATGTGTGAAACGCATTCTTTCTTCGGTTACATACGAGTGTAAGAAAATTCAAGAAATTGTGCATATAATAAAACTGCTCTTTCGCTCCTGGGCTCAGCCAGGCAAATTTTGAATCTTTAAAGGCCTTGTTCATGAAAAACTATCACCACCATTTTTGGGCATAAAATCAAGTCTCAACATCCAAACCAATGTTAACATATTTAAGAATTTAAAAGCAATATTTGGACATAGGAATAACTAAATATAGGTTTTCAGATACAGTACTTGCATTTTAGAAGTTCAATACAAAATATAAGCTCGATAAAGTTACTTAAAGATCTTTCTTAGTACCAGACCTATAAACACCCTGTACAGTTGATAGGGTAAAGCAGGGAATAGTCGACAGTGAACCAAGGCACGAGATTCGATTACCGGGCCACTCACGCGAAGCGTTGAGTATAACAGGAAAAATGAATTTGTTCAAGTACCTACTGCGTTCACTGTGCTGGCGCTATGAATTTTTATGGCCGTTTCTGTATGGTGCTATATTTAAGTTGGGTACTCGCCTTTATGAAAATAGTTTTTTATTTTTAAATTACGTTTAATCCTATGAACTAGTCAAATATTCCATCCATGACATTAATATATCCACAAACATTATTCCGAAAGATGGACATCGTAAAAATGTTAATTATTTTTGGCATTTTAGACACAAAGATTAGTGACTAAATTAAATAAGATAAAAGATATAGAACTATATACGTAATAATAAAGGTAAAATTTCATCATTAATAGTAAAGCTATTACTGTGATGAATCAGCTTTACCGATGGAAATATGAGCTAGAAGTATGGAGTGGAGGAAAAGGTGTCTCTAACACAAAGGGAAAGGATCCACCGATCAGGCGAGGTGATCATGCCTTGGCTCGAGGTCGGGGTTCGAAGGTTTTTCCTAGCCAAGGTGCACCTTGTTCTCTGGCTTCTAGTATCCAAAACGGTGTGCGGTTTGAATCAGTTCGAGTCTGACATGCTACGGGAGGTGGTATCCGAGGGGATTTCCGAACGAAGAACAAAAAAGAGGGGCCACTGCCCAATGGTCGACGTTGGGATATTGTTCATATGATAATCGGCGCGAGAACTACTAATGTGCGATTCAGGATCGATAGTTTCTTCGTTTCCTTCATTACTCCGTAGTTCAAAGTAGCTTTAGTAGATTACGCTGTAGTATGTTTCTGTTTTTGCGTTGTATGTGGAAGTCGCCACATATCAAAAATCTGCTCATCAAAACACCAAACAGTTAGCAAGACTACAAGAGTAACAGTAGTAAGGCGACATAAGTAAAATAATTATCAATACTTGTGGTCGTAGCAAAACATTCCCGTATCATCTTTCTCTCTAAATCTTCGGATCTATCCCCGTATTAAATAACTGTTCAAAATCAGATCGTATTTTGACTTGTTAATTAAAATTCACGGCCCTTTCGACGTCTATCAACACCAGTTCGCTTGAACCAATTAAATTGATTCATGATATTCACTGAATTTCATTTAGGCCCGCTACTCTGGAACATGGTTGTAATTTTCACCGATACCAAAATTCGAGAATTTAGATTCGCCTCTTATCTAAGCTTCGTTGGTTTTTTTTGTGTTTCAATCCAGATGCAGTCTTAAACTATTGAGTTGGTTGTAAACAGTAAGTGATGCACAGGATTACTATTTACTTAACCACACAACTACAGTATTTAGGTGCAAACCACGCTAAGAACCTCAGGTCTTCAAACAATCTACTTCTTCACTGTCCCACTCACAGCTCTGACTTTGTACACTCCACTTTCCTTATACAGTCTATTCTGCTTTGGAACGCGCTCCCTCTCGGGATTAGAATGGCAAAAACACGGCAAAATTTCAAATATCTTTTGCGGCAACATTTTCTAAACACACTGTCAGATTCACTTTAATTTTATATTCTCCCATTCTAAATTTTATATTAAGTATATTTATATATATATAATTGTAAAAATATGTATTTTAACGCTTATTTATTATATTAGTATTACTTATTGTATATTTATATATATTTCCTTTTTAAATTACAGTTACTTCTGTGCATCTACCATGGCTAACTCTGCATCGCCCTAAGGTCGACTGGCAGAAAATGCCTACGGCATTAAGTCCGCCTTTGCCAATTTTGTGCATAAAGATTTAAATAAATAAATAAATAAATATTGTAGTTGGTAGAAATTTGACTTCCTCTGTTTATTATTTTCTAATTCTAATTGACCGTTGTGAGTACTCAATTATATGTACCTAAAATAAACAATTCTAGTCAGGTAATTAGGATGTATCATCGGTTGTCGTAAAGAGCCTTGGGGAGGACTATGTCTAGCAGCAGACTTCCTTAGGCTGAGATGATAATGATGAATCAGCATCAGTCATGTCACGGGTAAATATATATTATAGTACAGGGGATAAATCTACGGATGCCTCACTTGATGGAAAGTAAGTTCCATCGTCTGTACAACGTTAACGGCCTGTGTTTACTTTTCTGTAAGGTCATGCTACAACTCCGAGCAGACCGGCCTTTGTGTGCCTGTATATCATTCCTATTATTATAATAAACCTCCAATTTATCCTACACTAAAATATACTTTCAAATATATAAATTATACATTTTTTTTCAAAAGAAATAAATATCCGTCGGTCTGTTCTAGGTAATAAATAACGAGATATAATAGGATGGGTGTGGTTATATTCCACCGTTTAATATGTGCTATAATGGGAACTCGCCCCATTCTTGCTCCACGGTTACCTTTGTGGGCTATTTCTCATCGCGTGTTGTGTAACAGCAGTCCAGTCTTATTATAGTAAGAACCTTAAGAAATATTTCTTGGTAGATAAGGTATTTACATAGTTAAACCATGCGACGTGGGGCGAAGATTAAATTCGTACTACGAAAGTCTAAAATAATCAGCGATTTCAAAGTTTAATTAATTATAATAAAATGAATTTTGAATTC
>PKRV01000625.1:209022-219254 GCA_003709505.1 Hyphantria cunea
TCCTTTTGTTTTTAATAATTTCATTCTTCTTCCAGTTATTTATGAATGAACACAATACCGGCCTTGGTTTATTGGTCACTCTCTCTTTGTTTCCCAAGCGGTGGATTTTGTTGACTTCGTACTGTTTTATGTTAATCTTTAAATCTTGATTAAAGATTTTCCTAAGGTTTTGTACAAGTTCATAAGAAGATTTTTCTGTTTCTTCTAATCCGTGTACTATAATATTGTTGCTTCTTTCAACTCTTTTCAAATACGTTATCTCTTTTTCTAACTTTTCTACGTTCATCTTTAAGTTTTTATTTTCTTCCATAATGATTATTAATTTTTCGTCCATTTTGTCCATAATAGTCTTTGTAATCGAGTCTTTTAATTCAGCATTTTGGTATTGCATCTCGTTTTTCATTTTTTCAAATAACATTTTGAATTGGCCTTCCATTGTATATGTTTTGAAATTAATCTACGCAAAAAGGAACGTGATGGTAGAAAATGGTAGAAATGATTTCTTTAACTGGCAACAATTTCGAGATGACAGATTCGGTAACGTAGGTTTATTTTTGTGTACCCACATATATTTTTGTGTTTTCTAACCTTGAATCGTTGATCTTGTACTTGTAAATACTTGCTGGATACCAGTAATCACGCACCACCGATTATTTATAATCACATCGCAACAGTTATAATATTGTTCAAGACGGAGTCTATCCGCCGGAAATCGCGTTAACTATTTCGTTTTGGTTAATTTTTATCGGAGGTTATCACTATGATGTTGACACTTCGACAGCCGGAAACGAAACACTCTTTTAACGTATTTAATTTCAAAAGATAAAATATGAAACGTTCTATAACCCTATATGAATAAAAGGTATTTTTAAAAATGGTGGATAGACGGCGTCAATCATTCCGTTTGTGTATGGCACAGAAACAAGTTCGTAGAAACTGGATATTGTATTGGCACATTTCAAATAACCGGTTGAATTGGAATTAAAATGATCGATTATAAATGTTTACCCGAGAAATTGTAGTATATAATTGACATCTCTGACGCGTGATGCGTATTTGGCAAATTGTTTGTATTTTGGATGGGTAAATGAAATAATGTTTTGATGAAAATCTTTTGTTTTTTTCATTCAAAATTGTCAATAAATATCTGTTCAGTTGCTGTTGAGATTGAATGTATATCAGTCATCGCGGTGAAAAGCAGCTCTCTTTCTTCAAGAATCAAATTATTTTCATACCAGATTTTTCACCGTGGAAGAGTCACGGCTCGACCGAAGTGATACCACGGCCTCACAGAAAACCGGTGTGAAACAGCGCTTGAGCTGTCTTCACTGATTGAGTGAGGGTACCAGAGGCCCATACAACTACCTCTCTCCCCATTTCCTAAAGGCCGGCAAAGCACTTGCGACACATCTGCTCGTTTGCCCTCTATTTCATAGAAATCAGTACAACGTGAAGCTTTAGTCATAAAATCGTATTAACTAGACAGAGTTACTTTCGAATTTATTATATTCGAATGGATTATAACGAAATATCAACCATGTTTATTTTTGGGAAATAGTTTTATATCATAAAGTGCCATGATGGTGCCTTGGATGACAGAATAGATGTCCTTTTCAGTCGAAAGTTTAGGAGTTTAATATTTAATTATAAGCATTATTTATTTATTTATTTATATATCTTTATTGTATACATGCAAAATTACAAAGTTGAAACAGAGGATGAGTTACAAATATGCAAATGATATAATAGGCGGTCTTATCGATCACGGTGATCTGTTCCAGAGAACCACAACACGGATTTTCAGTATCTAAAAACTTCAGGTAGCTCACATACAAGTAACACACCTAATCCTCTACGTGAATGGTTAAAAATATCATTTAAACAATCATGCATCGAAATAGCACCCACTGACTTTCACATTACACACACACACTAACACACACACACACTCTATATAAATATTCATATGCATACATATACACAATACATGTTTATAAATATATATATACATACATATATACATACACATACGTAAAATACACATATATATACAACTAAATATATTCTACTAAAAAGAGGATAGAAAAAATAGAGAGATGTAGATAGAGACAAAAAAAATCATAATAAATAATGGTCCTCCACTAGCTTTTTAAAAGTAGGCAAAATTTTTGCTTTTCGAACTGTCTCGGGCAAGTCGTTCCAAAGTCTTACCGCTTGCACAGTAAAAAACCAGCCTGCAAACTGAGTTGAATGTTTTGGCATCTTCAATATTAAATTATTTTTCTTCTTTCTCAAATATCTAATATATATAAAATTTTAAAATTAAATTGAACTGTTACGTTGTTGATCAAACAGAACTCTGAAATCAATTCATCAATTTCAGGTTGTTGTACCCGACTGCGAAAGAAGGAGGGTTATGTTTTTCGAATGTATGTATGTGTGTATATTTTTTTGACCCGTCCTACAGCCTAAACGTTCTTATGTAACTGGTGTCCATAGATTCGCCTGAGTCGTGAAGGTGACACTGGCTACATCGAAAAAAAAAAGTATATATTCTTTTCAGTTCTTTCTATCTTTTCAGTTCTTCAATGAATTTAATAAAGACAGAAAATAATGAAACAGTTATTCTTTTTTCAAATAAATCATCACTTGATAAAATATATGTGTTGCTTTAGATAGGATAGTTAACACCGTGCTTAGACCAGTAAGAGTCGCATGATTGGAAATATACCTAGGCGAAGTTGCATGGATTAGCTTGCATTTTTATATATTTCAAGAAGAATAAAACCCAAGATGAAACATAAAATTTGCTTGATATCTTGAAAATGCTAAAAGGATTTAACGATCGCGTGATAACGAGCACCACTTTCAAATGTTCAACTGCAGTCAGGCTTAATGGGGACTCGCAATAGAATGAAACTAAGCTCAATGAAGTTTTGCATTGCATTAGTAACTATATTCTATAGATTTTATTCTATATTTGAAACCATTTTTGTTTACTTTATGATTGATATTATGACGTTTTGTGACTATGGCAATAAGTATTCGCTCTTGAACTGAGCATAGCATAAACTACGAGGTCCTGGTTCTAATGTTTTATATTTTAATTGAATGCACTACTAATTTTACAAAATTTAAGTAAAATTTTAGGTAAAATATGTACTAGACATAGTAAATAAATTTAATAAAATTTAAACCAATGAAATGGTAAACAATATCCCATGCAATAGCAATGAAAATCGCGGGCCATGCCACGGGACATAGCTGGTTGATTTTATAATAAAGTATACAGATACATATAATATCAGATTCTTTAACTGCCTCGTTGGCACAGTCTCGGTTTCGATTCCCGGGTCGGACCAAATTTTTGTATGACCTACAAATATTTGTTGCGAATGTTACATATTTACAAAAAGTATACATGTATTTATATCAGTTGTCTAGTACCCATAACACAAGCTCTGCTTAGCTCGGGACAAGATGGCGTTGCGTGTTAGATGTCCGAAATATTTATTTATTTACTATCAATAGAAAGAATCCTGAAGTGATATAAAGTAAGTGATAACTGAAGTGAGTATTGAAACCAAATCGCTGGGAAAAGCCTTGATTATACGGTATATTCAAACAGAATTCGAGTTTCATTAAACATTTGTATTTTATCTACATTCTGCACTAGACTTTGTGGTGATAGATTTAGAAACGGTGCGTCATCACCTCTATTCATTCCGAAAGTGTCGTAAGTGCCGACTAAGACTAAGCCAACAAACTACGCGAAACCACACCACTTCAAAGAGAAGAAAAACTTGTATACCCGGTATCAATCCCATTGGCCAGTTGGCCATTGGTTGTTTGGTAGACCAATACTTCTTTTCTAACGAGAGGCCTAAGACCAGTAGCGTACTTAAAGACTGTAGAAACATGCCTAGTGTGATGTACTCTACTATGAGTCCGTCATACACACTACATAAGCAAAAGTATTTGTTGTCGAATCCAATTCAAATTCATTTATTCAAGTGACATTTATGAACGTTAAATTGAAGCTACAGTTTAAAAGAAAACATGGATCTACACAAACAGATGCCATTGATGTACTGTATTGTCAAGTTGAATTAGGTGAATACACCTAAATCCACTGCCTGTCAATGTCGATCTATAGTTTCCAGTTTCCCAAATGCGTAGAGTATTACGAGAAGAATATTGGCAAAGAAACGCATGGCCAGTCTTTTTAAAAATCAGATCTTCAGGTACAATAGCATTAGTAAGTATTAAATAAATGGTTAACAGTATGCAAGCTGTTACCATCTGAATTTCATTGTAATGAAATGGTCTAAAAGCTAACGTACTAACAATAAAATATCACTCAATGATACCAATGAAGGTTTGAAGGTTTGATTGAAGGTTTGTTTGTCATTAGTAGTTATATGAAAATACATAAAGAATAGACGGCTGGCAGGAGCTGGATGCGAGAAGCCATAGATCGAACTAAGTGGCGTAAAATTGGAGAGGCCTATGTCGAACAGTAGACTGCGAGAGGCTGACGATGATGATGGTGATAATGATGACATAAAGAATTTCTCATAAATCTTGTTGTCTAATTAAAGGAATTTCGCATTATAATTTGAAGTCCATATTATCATACTTTAAAAGAGAAACTAGAAGTTTTAACCAGCATGGCAGTATTGGCATTTTGAAGAACATTTTGTTAGCTTTATAAAGATGGTCCTCACAAAAGGAACACTCTAAATTATTCTGCTCAATTAACCAGATATTGTCACAACGTTGGTTGCTCTGTATCCAAAGTAGAATATCAAGCGGTTGAATTAAGTGGAAAGCAAGAAGCATGCAACACCGGGCGAGTAACGGTTTAATTGTGTCCATGTCAGATAGAAATGTCCACCGCGAACATTATGCGAAGATATTACAGAACTAGATGTGGTTCTAGAAGTTTTAACACTATAGAATCATTTTTTCATTTCTTACTGGAACGGGGGGCAAACAAGCAGATATATCGCTTGTTGGTAAGCAATAACCGCCGCCCATGGACACCCACAACACCAGGGGTGTCACAAGTGCGTTGCCGGCCTTTGGTGGATGGGGGGAGGGGTTGGGGTATGTGCATCCAGTATTCTAACTCACTTGGTTAAATACAGCGTAAGTGCTGTTTATATGGTATCACTCCGATCTAGCCGGCCCATTCATGCCAAAGCGTGGTTCTCCCACAGTGAAAATGGATCAGATCGACGATATCACAGACTCTCAGAAAGCTGGTGATTTGTAATTCTTGGATTTCTTGTCGTCGAGTGAATGGGGATACCGTCATAGATAAACACAGGCCGGTGGATAGGAGTAGGGTAGCCATTGCGTCCTTTCCAGGTACAAAACTGCTTTATGTTCATACCAAGGCAAGAATGGAAATTTATTTTAGAATAAATGGTTTATTAATTATGAGCACAAACGATGATATAGAAATTGCTAGAAATCTAAGACATTTCTAGAAATTGCTATATCATTTTCTATGCAACAGTACCCGACCTCTAATCGAGCAGTTAGTGGTGATACAGCGTAGTGTGGAGTCCCATTGTATTTGCGGTACTCAGTTTAAGAGAGAACATATAGAGCTTTTTGGAGGAGTTTATCTAGTGAGATATAACTTCTCTTTAGTGCTTCTTTTAGGTGTTAGGTTCAAAAGCATGCTCATCAGTATAGTAGATAGTAATAGTATAGGAGAATTCAAATGATGGCCGTCTAAACCCTATACAGGAGTTAAATTAGGGTTACTAACTTTCTAAAATAAACTAAAAATCGCTAAAAGTAAGTTTCGTCCTGTCAAATATTGACTAAAATTAGAAATATCTCGCTTATAGCACACTTGCACTCGGTAATTAGAAATTATCACTGAGGGTAAGCAATGACAGCGCGGTCAGTACCTGGATCGGTGACTGTTAGTGACATGTTACCATGAGCGTCACCGTGTTTCGCAGGTCACGTTAACCAGTCGGTCCCCGTTGTTATTTTAGGATAAAAGTCATGAATTTTAGTTGAAGGCATTTGGGCGGCTTAAAAACATCTAATGGGAAGATTATGTAGCCACAACGTAGTCTTGCCAGTCCCCAACCCGCACTCGACCAGCGTGGGGACGTATTGCCTTAATCCTCTGCAAAGAGGAGACCCGAGCCCAGCAGTGAGGCATTATGGTTTGCTGACAGAAGCCCTTCTGGCTTTTATGTTGACTTTTTAAATTTGTTTACACATATTAATTTACTATTAATTGGTAGAAGGCTAAAGTTATTCCGAAAACCATTGAACAAAAATAATCATTACCGATTCATTATTTTTCTTTGAAAGTAACACTATGTATTTCGGACATCTGACTGACGCATAACGCTACCTAGTCTCAATCTGAGCAGAGCTTGAACAGGTAATATAAATACATACATACTTATTTGTAAATACATACATATTTTACATAGAGAACACCTAAATTCTGAAAAAAATATTTGCAGATCATAAAAACATTTGGTCCGACTCAGGAATCGTATCCAAAACCTCATGCACAGCTGACGCATACGCTACCAATACGCCATTGATAGTCAACCATACTATTCTTTTTGTTTGAACACATGTTCTAAATAAAATTGTTTTGGTTGTACTAGAATAGTATTTGTATTTTTCATAATTGTGGCTATGATTCCGTGATTCGGAGGTCACGTTAAGCAGTCGGTCCCGGTTGTTATCATACGATAACAGTCGTGAAGCTTAGTTGGAGGCCTTCGGGCGGCTTAAAAAACATCCAACGGCAAGATTTACGTAGCCTCAACGTATTCTTGCCAGTCCCCAACCCGCACTTGGCCAGCGTGGGGACGTATGGCCTTAACCCTCTCCTGAGAGGAGACCCGAGCCCAGCAGTGGGACATTATGGGTTGTTGTTTTGTTTGTTTGTGGCTATGAGTATGACCACTATGATACTACTGAATAGTGTAATTACAGTCATATGTTTACTGTTATGGCTGAATTTGTGGTTTGCGAATTCAGAAGAATATAAAATACTAGCTGAGCTCCGCGGTGTTAACCGCGGTACAAAGATATTGTGTGAATTTTATCTTTATAATTGTGGCCTATGAGGAATTCTGATGTATAAGCTTCATTATTGTAAAATTTCATGAAAATCCGTTCAGTACTTTTTACGTGAAAGAGTATTAAACATCCATCCATACTTACAAACTTTCGCGCTAAAAAATATTAGTAGGATGATCATATCATGGCGATGGGAATTTATTAATAATTAATATTCGTAAACTATTGTTTGTGGCAAGCATGCCTTGAACCTTCTTCATCTTTATATCTTGCATGCGATATTTTATTGAATATACACATGTGTTTTTGGAAAATCAATCAATTTAACCTTATCTTATCCAAGAGCGTTATTTTCATTTGAGTCCCTACCAGCCCAGTAGCAGAGGCAGGGGGTATTTCTATTTTTTCATATTGGTGGTCTTTCTGGTCCAAAGAATATTCTAGTACGTTAATATTCCCACTCGATACCTGAATAAATAACCTACCTTAGCTATTTCATCTTATACTACTTACTACTACTTCAAAGACTAAGCTATATAGTTGGCTATGAAAGAAAACATTTTATAACAATTGGCAGGGAATATTAAGAAATTGAAGTACTCAATTCAACTATATTTTCATCTGTCTGTCTCACTATGATATGAATGATATAGACCGACCGATTCATTTCCACCATTTATCGTGATATAAACTGCTACTACTTGCAAATTATCAAAAATTGAAAACAAGTCAAGTCAAGATCAATTATGTCAATATCATCTAATTGGGGACTTAGTTATGTCAAATCAAATTTATCGTTGAATTTAACTAATGATTTACAGGATTATACGATTAGTTTGAGCCCATAATCATCGCAGGACTCGTCTGCTGTTTTTTCTCTCTCAATTAAAAGCTTTAAAAAGAAAATGATGATGTAGTTGGATGATGATGAAGCAAACGGATCTCTGAGGTCGGCCTTGAAATGGATCTCTTTAGGCTGTTATAGTGTGTGTCACCATGCTGTACTGTCTATGTGACCACCAGTGAATATAATGAGCACCATTCTTCGATTCCAATTAGATTCATTTTTGAAGGTTAGTCCAGCAGTAATTACGTCAATAGTCCATTTCGAATTCCTCATTTTATTACAAACATTGTAATTTGTCGTAGTTACATGATTTCACGTAAGTATTTATCTCGAACAAGCAAAGATAGCGAACAAATAGTGAGTTAACTTCTAAGATCAACTTCGTTAAGCTATTTTGTAAACAGGTTGGACAAATAGCCGAGAACGGTAATGAGTCTTAACTGAGAACTTTAATGTAAAAGATCTAGTTACAACTTTAATTAGTCGTGTTTTTATATGATTTTGGCTTTGATACTTATGTTTCTAATTATCAAGAGGTGTACTAATACCTTAATGTATTACTATAGATTTTATTGTAGAGTGGGACACCTTATTTTTCCAACGTTTTAAACGTGTCGCTCGCGGTCCTGGGTAGATGAGTGTGGGTTTAGTAACGCCAACATGATGCACTAGTAAAATGTAAATTACATATTATATAAGTACCGATATACAACAAAAACCGAGGGAGAGTGAAAACCAGTGTGAAACACGGAGTGAAGATACCGGACGCCCTTTTTTTACGT
The DNA here is from genome assembly GCA_003709505.1 of Hyphantria cunea. Lineage (NCBI taxonomy): Eukaryota > Metazoa > Arthropoda > Insecta > Lepidoptera > Erebidae > Hyphantria > Hyphantria cunea. The sequence continues at coordinate 217,726 of PKRV01000625.1, forward strand.
GTGGGAATCTCCTCGGGCTGTCACCTCACCGGGGTTTGCGGCGGGGCAGTGTGTCGGAGTCGAACCGACTAAAAACAATAATGTAAATGAAATTTAGGCGCTCATAGTCCAGTTGCACTCGGTGTTTAGAAACAATCACCGAGGGTAAGCAACGACGGCGCGGTCAGTACCTGGATGGGTGACCGCTAGTGGCATGTTATCATGAGCGTCTCCGTGATTCGGAGGTCACGTTAAGCAGTCGGTCCCGGTTGTTATCATACGATAAAAGTCGTGAAGCTTAGTTGGAGGCCTTTGGGCGGCTTGAAAACATCCGACGGTAAGATTACGTAGCCACAACGTTGTCTTACCAGTCCCCAACCCGCACTTGGCCAGCGTGGGGACGTATGGCCTTAACCCTCTCCTGAGAGGAGACCCGAGCCCAGCAGTGGGACGTTATGGGTTGTTGATTGATGAAATGAAATTTACATTCACAGTTGTTGTTACTATAATGCTCCAATCTCAGTAATACATACCATTCAACTTAAAGACTTAAGCTTATGCTTCACACAATTATATGTCCGAGGTGTGAATCAAACTTAAGATCTCTGGCTCAGCAGTTCAGAATCGCTAAACCAACAAGCTCATCAAATGTCTATCTATAGTAACAATATATTAAAAAGGCAAAGTTTGCGTGTTATAAAAGGCAAATCCCTAGATCTGCGGAACCAATTTTGATCTTTTTTTTCCAAAAGAAAGCCACATAATTTGTGAGTTTTATCGGCTATTTATATTAACTCAGAAATAATCCTTGCGATATCCTATACGCGGGCAGAGGGCGCTCGAGGCTAATAGTTAGTTTATTTATACATTTACTTATTAATTTTAGTATAAAATGAAATCCAACGATACTAATTGTTAACCACAGCAACCACTATACTGTTGACAAATGTGGTCTAATGTAAACAGGGTATTTGCGGGTGAAATGCAAAATTCGGCTCTTGGTAAATTTGTGGTATGAACTGGATGGTAAATACAACTAAATGTTATTTATTAGTTACATTATATTCGTGTTGTATGATAATATATTATATTGTGGAGTGTTAATTTTAGTAAATTTGGACTGGAAAAAAAGGTTGACTGGAAGATAATGCCCGCCTTTTGCAATATAATTGCAGGAAGATTAAATTAATAAATATATTGTCGATAGACAATACGGATTGCTCGCCGCTGCAACAGGTCAAGAACGCCAAACAGGTACTGCGCGACACCATCGCAAAGGTGAGAACAGTACTCCACGCACGAGCGAATCTGGGTCTTGTAAAGAAGACATAGATGCATATTTCTTTGGCACGTCCTAGAGCCTAAACGGCTTGTCGTATGTTAATGTGAGTGGTGTCAATAGATTCGTCTGAGTCGTAAAAGTGACACTGGGTACAAAATAAAAAAAACTAAATTAAGGATTATCGGAGCGAAAAAGTAATCTTAAAAAATTTACGTTTTCAAAATACATTGAGTGGTATCAAAATAATGAATTTTTAACGGTGATTATA
>PKRV01000625.1:219492-266553 GCA_003709505.1 Hyphantria cunea
ATATAACCTATATGTTTTATATATGCTACCAACCCAGTAATGTATTTTTTTAATAATTCATGTTTTGTAAGAAAGCCTACTATAGTAATTATCACGTGGTGGTGGTAACCAGGGCCAACAGCTTAATATGCTCTCCGTGGCACGGGCGTGACAACATCGTAAAACTTCCATACTCCGGGCTGTTATTAAGAGTTTCTTGTAAGAGAAATTCAATACCATTTTGGCTTGGCCTGGGAATCGTACCCGAGACCTCTTGATTAACAGTCATATACGCTAATCGCTTAACTAACGAGGAAGGAAACATAACAGCATAAAGCATAACAGTACAAATAAAAAAAACATGTTCTATCTTATTCCAATTTTATAACTAACCCCTGCTAATAAGTCAGAACTTTTAATTAAAGCTCATGCGCTCAGTAAATAATTCGCTAACACAGGTAAGTGCTCAATCACAAGAGCAATAAACCTGTGTAAACAAAGCCTGAGGGGCGACCGTAGCGTGAGTGGAGTGGAGTAGAGTGAGGAGTGCATTGTATGAGTACTAATTGAGGTTTTTATGCGGCAGTAGGCGGTATGGCCAATTATGTGCGCTATGCTTTATACTTGGACTTGTGTTACACCGATACGTAACCACACGCCATGCTTCCTGGCGCTTGTTATTTTTCAAAACTTTGCTGTCGAACAAAAGGCAGTTAGGCAGTCATAGAGTTTTCTTTTTCCATTAAGAAAAACCAGAAGTTTTTCCTTGGAATTAATAAGTACTGTAACACGCTGTTTTTTCATTTAAACTACTTTTAGAATTAACCAACAACGAACATTTCTATCCGGTAAATGACAACCAATAGAAATAAAATCCGGCCTTAGATTCGGAGTATTTTTTTACAAGGTGGTTTATGAAAAAAATATGGGCTGGTTTCAATTTATTTATTATAATTTGTATTTCTTATAATCCAGTTTAAGTTCAGAAAAAAGTAATCGAATTTGAATGCAATGTAAGAACTATTGTCACCCATTCTATGAAACCAGTTCGGTAGTTTACTGTGGGAGGGTCACGCTTCAGCATAAATGGGCCGGACCAACTAAAGTAGTACCACGGCCTCACGGAAAACCGGTGTGAAACAGCGGTTGCGCTGTTTTTCACCGAGTGAGTGCGGATACCGAAGGCCCACGCACTTATGATGACTCGGGTGTTACGGGTATCCATGGGCGGCGGTAATTGATTACCATCAGGCGATACATCTGCTCGTTTGTCCGATATTCCATAAAAAAAGTTTAAGCACTATAGTGGAACATACAAAAATACATAGACTAAACCTTTAGAAACTAGACGGGACAAAGCAAAATTCTTACCCTTCTTTTTGGCTTCGGATCAATGTCTATCAATCAACTTATATTACGACGATAGTCTGACAAACTATGTTTTAGCAATCACTTTAGAAAGCACTTCATGGCTAATAATTAAACTGATTGATAAATCCACTTGGACAACTACCACCAAAACAAACTAACACCAAAAGTTAGGAAAAACTTCCTTAAACTAAACATCTTTACTTAATAACAGCGAGGCCTAACGAACTTAATAAATTCAACGTAAGGAAATTGGCCATCTGCCAAGAGCTGCAGCTTGCGAAAAATTTAGTCCACAGCGACTTAAGTCTATATGGGCTCGTTAGTGAATAATTATATCGTCATATACCTACCTACCGTTTTATGATGATGAATGTTTCTACGAGTGTATTCTTAAAGGCTGCTGAGGGTAATTATTATTATTATTATTATATATTATTAATTTGATTTTAAAAGAAATCCGTTGAAAAACGAATTTCATTGTGGTACATTGATGTAACCTGTGTTTTGGTGTTAGAGCCAAACAAAACACTACCCAAATTCAGAAAAAGATGTCAGAATGCCGATTTATGCAAGAATTTGTTTTTTTTTTTTATATTTAAGCTGCCAAAATGACTCTGCCCTGCCTGATGGAAAGCATGAGCAGAATCCAAGAGTGGTGGTCACCATCCTCAATGCGAAAAAGAACAATACAGCATGGTGACCCACACTATGGCAGCCTGGTGAGATGCTTTTTCACGCCCCGCATAAAGGACCCGGGATCATAGTGGGAAGGAAACAAGTGCGCTGGTAGTGAGTTCCAGGTTTTGACCGCTCAGCACAGGAAGGAATTACCGAAGCGATGAGTACGAGAATGTATGTCTTCCACTTTGAAGCGGTGACTTCTAAGGCCGGTACGTGTTGTTCTGTAGAGGAAGGGCGAGGGGGGATCAATTGGAAGAGCTCTTCAGAACACTCACCATGGTAAAGGTGTATGTATGAATTAGCTGCGTCCCGAAATGTCGGTTATATCATCAGCTATCTATTAGTAATAGCACCATCAAAATTAGTGCTGCCGGCCAGATTTTTTTAATGAAGATTTTTCGATACTGATTGATAATGGGCAGGTTCGGTCAGAGTGATACGACGGCCTTACAGAGAACTGGTGTGAAACAGCGCCTGCGTTGTGTTTCACCGAATGAGTGATATATATATATAATTATTATATATGTATATGTAAAATTCTTGTGTCACATTTTTAGAGTTTATACTTCTCCGAAACGGCTAGACCGCTTTGGATGAAATTTTATATCTACATTCTATAAGTATTATTATATGTATATATAGAATATTTATAACTAATTTTAACACCCCTTAATGTTAAGGGTGGTTCACCCCAAAATAATTTTTATTTTTTGGAAAAAAGTTATTCGATAATTTTTTTTGTTTATTTATCATGATGTGAAATTAAAAAAATACATTTAGTCCTAAAGTTTTACCCTCTAATCACCTTTCGGTTATTTAAAAAAAATTTACGGAAATAAATATGGCGGTACGTAGTTCGCTTGGTCAGCTAGTATATATGTATATATACTTCCATATGCACTTCAATTTTTATTTATTTGCGTAGACATTTTCAGTGGTCCAGGGATTCTAGGAGTCAAAGAAAGATAAGTATACTGAATCCAAACCAATATTGAGTTACCAGTTTCAAGTTTTGAAAACTCCTCCCCATTTTGTGAAATAAAACTGAAAAGAATAAAATCATTGTAAACTCTACAAATATACAGCGACACATATAACACACAAAATAGGTATAATAAACGGTCTTAAGTCAACACATTATAATGTTATATACTTATATCACATCTGGGTAAGGATTTTCAAAACCCACATTCTATTTCCGGACTCAAATGAAAGAGTCGCCTTACAAGTTTGAAATTAACTCTTTAGAAATTGTAGGGTTTTTAATAATTGAAATACTTGAAGCGGACTAGTTCAGGGAACAAAGCGGCCAACTGGGTTGGAAACGCATGTTTAAATTGAGTATTTAAGCTTAGAAGGTGGTTTATAGTTTCAAAGCGGGGATAATGTATTCATGTATTCAAGATGTATGAGGTTAGAAGTATTTGCTAATGTAAGTTAAAATGCTGAGATAGAATAAATAGTTGGGCTGAGGAGGTCTAAGCTTTCGGAAAATTATTTTAATTAGTTAGGTAGTAGTGGCAGCTACTACAGTAATCACGGTCATTGGGGGAATAAACGTAATTAAAACTCCCGCGTTATGAATATACATCACATGCCGTGAAGAACTTTGCAAACATAATGAAACAGGTACAAAGAACACCCAGACTTATAAACAACAATTTGTGGATCTTACTTAGTATTGTACCACTTTTTTTTTACCTGTGAAAACCCCCTCGGGCCTTCTCCCCACCGGGGCTTGCGGCGGGGCGGTGTGTTTGAATTGAACTGACTAAAACCACACAGTGTGCCACTCTGCGCCTGAGACGGGAGAGATTCGGGAACCGCTTTCTTACGCCATCCGGACCCCTCCCAGCGCCTGCCCGCACTGAAGCGGGCTCCGTCGTCTGATGAAAAATACTCAATATAGGCGACGTACGGCACACGCGTAACGTCGCCCCCTCGTCCCGCCCATCCGCAGTCACACTCAGGGTGGCATGTGGCGCTGGTATGTGCACCTCCGCCGCCCGGTTCGCCAGCGACGGATCGGGTCCAAGTGGAGGTCGTCCTCCCGGGCCTTCTCCGCCGCCTCCTTCTGTGAGATGACTTCCTCGCAGAAGGCGACCTTCTGCGAGGAAGTCGGGGTAAAACTGCTCTCGTCACCAACCATGGAGCGTACGACGGCCGGTACCGAGAGATCTCTTCCGATGACTACAGTGAGGGCCCGACGCTGCGGTGCCCAAGCGGGGCATACCGCCAGCGTGTGCAGTGATGGCAGGCGGAACTCAATTCCCTCCTTGCGACCGAGTGTAGGTACTTCCCAACCGGCAACCGTGCCTGGAAAGCACCTGCGTCAAGCGGAAGGAAAGGGTACTGTACCCTTTAGCTTTAGCTGCCGCTCTGCCCACTCGAGGATAACCGGCTAGAAAGCCTCCAGCCGCGAAGACCAACGAGCCATCGTGGCTCGACGGATGGCTTCACGCCACTCGCGTACCTCTTCGGGCGGAGAGCGGCGGCCACTCTCCGCCTAGAATTCAGCCACTCGTCGATAAACTTCGGCGAGCACTTCGGCCTCCAAATCCAACGGGGGTGTTCTGGCCAAGGCGCACGCCGCCTCGGTCGACACCGTGCCGCTTAAACCACTAGGCAAACTTTGCAGTCAAAACATCCTCCCTTCTCTGTATTCTAATCAAAACAAAAGAAATGTGCCTGAATTAGTTTAAGATCAAGTTTTGAGATCCTGACTAGTGACCTAATAGGCGGGTACGATTCTCAACCCATACAAATAATGAGCACGATCATTTGTTTATACATCTCGGTATTATTAAAATATAAAATGTAACCTGACCCCTCAACTGACATTCTGAAAACGCGGAAGTTATTACACCAATAAGTTATTGGTTTTCTATGAATGACGTCATTTCAACGCTAAGTCACGGGGTCAAAACAATACAAAAGAATACGCTGGCGAAAACGAAAATCGACGTGAAACACTAGCATTGGCTAAGGAGGCTGTAGAAATTAGGAAAAAAAATGTTTTAATTCATATTATATATATATTCATAACCGATTCGTAATCAAAGTCGAGTTCTAATAGCAGTATCAATACATTGAATAAGCACCCGAGTCAGACAGAGCGGCGACTTTCCAGAAAGAAGTTGCCACACCAGTTTCAATAATACACATTACTTCATGGGTTCACAGAATGCTTGTTCAACTGGAGAGAACAGTTCAAGTGATAAGCTGTTGTACTTCAGTGATTTCTTTTTATAAACACACACACTCATACACCTTCACACCCACACACACGCAGGAATAAATACACTAATTAATCTCATCACTGATTATTCATACAGATTACTGTAGTACGCATAAATGTAACTCCTACTTCTCCATTCACAGTGCATTCCAGTGTCCAGAGTCTGAGGTGGCTGGTAATCTTTGGTACCGGTCATCCATCCATCATTTAAGTGAGCTGCATTTGTTTTATAAATTTGTTATTATTTGTAAGCTGTGTAACAAGAAACAATCAATTATTATTGTTAATATAAAATAATAAAAACAAACATTTGTAGGTTGGATCTATTTCAAGCCAATAAGCTTGTACTTCTGTACAAAACCATTTCGAGTGCGTCCGATCATTGTTATAAATATTTATAATTGAATAAATGATTTCTTTAAAGAAATGTATTAAAGGCCTATTCTGAATCTAAAAACCCATTTCATTCAATTCCATTATTTCCATGTTATTCAATTCCATTCTAGTTTCTTGTATATTATAGCTCTGACAATTGTTGATTTAAAGTTACTTGATTTTATTTTAATTCAATATTTTTCTGCTCCTGAACATATTAAAAGCTCGTCATCACGCTAAGTGACACTCCGTGTGTGGTAAACTAATTTTTTTTGCCCGCTAAAACTTATAACTTAAAACACACAACGGAAACTAGAGTAGAAACATTTTGTTCTATCTAAATACTTCAAGACAATCATTTGTTGAAGTTATTTTGTTTTGTATTATTCGTTACTTTGATAGTAATGGTAATGGTAAATAGAAAATAACTAGAAAAGTTACCTAGTGTCTTAGTCTAGCGAGTGTTAATGCATCGGTGGGGTTTTGGTAGCGTTTACGACTTCTATGCTTGAGGTCTCGGGTTCGATTCGCGGGTCGGACCAAATCTTTGTTATGATCTTCAAATATTTTTTTCGGTTTATGTGTTTTCTATGTATAATGCATACTTAGATGCCGTATGTGTTTATATCAGTTGTATAGTACCAATGACACACGCTCTGCTTAGTTTGGGACTAGTTGGCGATGTGTTAGACGTCCGAAATATTTATTGTGATTTATCATAAATATTCTAATACATAGTTTGTTCTTTAATGAGAACTTGATCGAACAACGTGACAATAATCATCACACGTCACGTCACCATGTCGCTGATGACTTACTTACTTTTACTCTTCACCTGAATCTGTCTATAGAAGTTTTCGACACTAAAAATATTTTGACTCTCCAGATATTACGACTCACAAACTTTTCCTAAAGCAATAAACACAACAAAAGTGAATGATTGTACTTCAGGCGAGCCGGGCCGGCAGTTACACCGTATGACTGGGGCATGCGGGGACCACAATACCGTCACATTATATTTGTCCCTAGGGTGGAATTGTTCGGTGTTGTTGCACTCTCAACTACGATGCATAATCTACATTCGTTTATTTTGTATTAAGTAGTTTGTTGTTGATGGGAATTGTAACTGTGGGTGATAGTTCTTTGTTTTAATTTATGATTATTGTAGCTCAGTTTAAGAATACTGAGTATCGCTACCCTTAATTTAACTCAGATTGTCGTAAAATCAGGGCAAGAAAGCAATCTATACAGATCAACGGCATTGGAAAGAAAGAGAACCTTGAAACAACCTACACCTAATCGTCTCGTTAGGGTGATACAGTAGGCCACCTTTCTAAAGAGATACGTATGCCTTACATTGGAATGATTTAGTCTTAAAGTGGTGAGTAGACATGATAAAAACATGAAATTACTTTCATATTTTTTTTTAATTTAATTAATCTATACACCTTTACATGAAAAAAATAACAGTATTTGTTTATAATATTAAAATAACCGCTTTTTACTAAATGCATATGTATACGTATACACGGTACTTACATCAAAATATCATTTTTTACATTTTTTATCTGTTTTTGTCTGTTGGTCTTTATATCGGTTTGTTTCAGCTAATCTCTGGAACGTTGGACCGATTTTGGTGGGACTGTCACTCTCAGATAGCTGATGTAATAAGAAATAACTTAGGCTACTTTTTTAGACTAGTTTTGCCCGCGTTTGTAAAGGTACAACAATGACCTCGGATAACACCGCGGGATTCAGCTAGTTATGAAATAAAAACATACTGCAATAATATAGTAAACATCTTTTCTTTCTTTTTTCTTTTCTCTTTTCTTTTAGAGAAAGACAACTCCCGCACTAGGAGTAAATCATGTGTAGCTGGGAACTTTACAAATATACATGTAACTAACTAAAAAAACATTCAGATTTAGAAAAACAATTTGAGGATCACAGAAAGTATTGACCCATATAGGATTTGAACTCACAACCCTTGACGAAGTAGAAAAAGGCGTGGCAACCGCTTAAAACGGGGCCAACCGTGCATTCACCATGCAGGTAGGAGATGCATATGCTTAGATTTGGAACGCTGGAGACTGATAAATTAATGATGTTATAGTTTTAAAGTAATAGCAGAGCTTTTTATATATGACACTAGCGAACCGCCCCGGCTTCGCACGGGTGCAATGCCGGAGAGCTCCGATAATAAACGCGTCCGATCCCTGCTAAATTCAAAGTACTATAGGCAGAACCGCGGCCTTCAACGCGCTATTTATAGGCACGCATGCAGTAAAGAACCGTATAGATCTATATTAAATCAACAATGTATTTAAGGTATTTATTTGGATAAGAATTAATGCTTTCTTGGTTAAAATCGCTTTGAAAATTAGCCATTATTTGTCGTAAAAAGTAAATAAAATGTTATTGTGGGATATCCATAAGAGATAGACATATACCATCGCGGAGTTTTCTGTAGACCTTTTCAATGTGTACAAATTAGTACCTTATTTTGATAAATCTCGTAGAGTTCAGCTTGCGTTTACAATGTAAGTGGAAAAAAATGTAATTATTTACGACATCACATTAAAAACCTCAAAACTAACAGTATTTCTCCACTATTTAATGGATATTATTTATACATATAAACACTCCTCTTCGATCACTCTATCTATTAAAAAAACGCATCAAAATCCGTTGCGTAGTTTTAAAGATTTATTTTAAGATCTGTTTTTTCTCTGTCCCTATATCCATTCATATCCACACATAAATGATATAGGGACAGAGAAAGCGACTTTGTTTTATACTATGTAGTGATATAATAGTGAAACAAAATCGTCCAGCAGTAGCTTACCAAGTTATGGAGTAACTACTATTGTGATATAAAAAGCTCTCAAGTCGACTATCAAATACAAAAGTTAGCAACATCAACTGTTGATATACATGTGTCACTTTCAGTTACAGATGTCAGGGGAGTACTTGCTTTACCTGTCGTAATTTGTCATACATATTTTTTTGTATGGGCCTGCCAAAGTGACTCTCCTCTGTCTGATGGAAGGCATAAGCAGAATTCAAAAGTGGTGTTCACCATACTCATTGCGAATGCAAACAATACAACGATGCAACTTGGTAACCCACACAATGTCGACCTAGTAATGCTTATGCATCATTAAGCCTCCGGTCTCGCACTCACCAACGACAACATGAATGCTTATGTCATTTCAGGTTGTTCTCTGTGGGATTGTACTACCTTCCCGATCGAGTCGGCCCGTTTGTGCTGAAACCATAGTGGCTCTACTGCCTGCCTTGAATTATACTGTATACATGATATTTATTTGTCAAGTTTACAAAAGAGAAATGTTTTGATGAATGAAATTCTTACAATAATTTCATAATGATTCGTATTTATTTACAAAAGAAAAAGTTTAATAGAAAAGCAAAGCATTATTAATTATTTTAAAAATCGTTTCAGAAAAATTCAGTACAATATCAGTCAATATCTTATAAAGTCGTATGAATAATTATTCTAATAAATAATTAAACTATTAAATAAAACGGAAACAAGAAAAGGAATCCAAACATGAGAGTTGTTAATGATTTTTTTTAATTTTGTTAAATTTAATTAATTTTTTTCCGGCATCTGAAGCTTCTTTACTACGTCATTTGCGCAATATCCCACATAAAAAATACAAATATTCTGAAGTATCCTCACACTTTATAGCGCCATGACCTTAAACCGGCACCTTTAACATCCTGTTTTCTTTTAATTCTCGTCGCAATCATAAAAACAAGATTACGGAGACTATCTCAACTTGAAACAAGGCTTGTCCGATGAAATTCGTAACACAAATATATTTTTTACATCCAGGGTGACAACAAGGCTTGGTTGTAATAGAGTAATAGAGTTGACAGTAAAAGTTATGAAGAGAACGGCGTCTCAGCGGCGCCTCTCCGGATATCAGCCTCTCCCCACCACTTTTCTTCAACTCCCTCCCTTTGGCGGATACGGGCGTACCGACAGCATATAAGTTTTGCTTTATTTGCATATCGTGTTGGCGATTTTGTTAAGAAAGTATTTTCATAGAATAGGTTCTGCTATTTATAAAGCATATCGTTTTTATAATGTCAAACATTTTGCTATATGCTTGTGAGAAGCTGTATTTTTCGTTGATATAAATTCAAAGTTGCGAAGTTGCGAAATCGTGGACTTGAAGAGACCGACTTGATATATTAATGCTTGTGTGGTCCAAGATTTTGGTTATCAGTATTTTTAGAGTATATTTTTTGGACATTGATTTTATTACTCTTTCTTACTTTAGAGCCACACTTAAAAAAAAGACCATTTGGGGGATCATCGATAAGCAAAATTTATATTTTGTTGTTGATATGAAAATTGATTGCAGTATTAAAATTGATATGAGGCGCTCATAACTCAGTTGTACTTAGTGATTAGAAACTATCACCGAGGGTAAGCACGACGGCGCGGTCAGCACTTGGATGGATGACCGCTGGTGGCATGATATCATGAACGTCTCCGTGATTTGGAGGTTACGTTTAGCAGTCGGTCCTGGTTGTTATCATAAGGTAACAGTCGTGAAGCTTAGTTGGAGGACTTTGGGCGGCTTAATAACATGCAACGCAAAGTTTACGTAGCCACAACGTTGTGTCGCCAGGCCCCAATCCGCACTGGGCCAGCATGAGGACTTGTGGCCTTAACCATCTCTTAAGAGGAGACCCGAGACATTATGAGTTGTTGATATTTGAATTGATACACTCGAAGTTTAAGAATAAAGGATTTGGCATTTAAATTATTGAAGTCTTAAAAAAATTAAATACAATTTTTTGAACGATATATTAAACACTAATTCGTTTGTTTGTAGAATATTGTATTTCTTATGATATAAAATCAACATCTTTTGATTGAAACAGAATAATATTATAGTGTTGTAACTTCGAAATCAGTATTTTATAACCTTTAAAACAATATATTGACGTTTATGGAATTATTACCAAATATAATTGCCACGGTGGCGCAGTGCTAGTTTATGCAACTGCTGTCCTTACAAAAAAAGTATAAAAGTAAGTATTTTATAAGCCAATCTAGCTTTCGTAACGCAAGCTGAGTTTAGTTTGAAGCTAGATGTTGTTGTGTATGAATACTCCGAAATATTTGTAATTATTTATTTTACTAATTTAACTTATTATGCTAACGGTACCTGTAGAGAACTCATTCTAAAGATCTTCCGATGAACTCAAAGAAAACTTATCCGTAGGAGCGAGCCAGTCATTTATTTTTATCCGGTCACTATTGTTTAGTCATTTCTCATTTCAGCCTTTTTATGTTAGTTGAGAGGTCACGTTGCGTAATTTATTATATTTTGCAACTATATTAGACTAACTGAGGCGCCTATAGGGAGGGTTAATTTGCTCATAAACTTGAAGCGTCCTGTTTATGTAAAGTTATTTTGTACATATTTATTATTTAAAAGCTCTCCATGCCTCGGATAGCACGTTAAGCCTTCGTTCCCGGTTGTCATGGAAAACCTATGGCAATCGTTATTGGGAACTGCCCATAAGTATGCTGACAAGTAGTTTAAATTCTGAATTCAGTTCAACCTCAGGTTTGGGGAGATCTGATGCCAGTCGTTCCGTGGAGCAACTGATATTCAGGTGAAACCAATTGAACTAATAGCCGACCCCAGCTTATCTTGGGAATAATAAACGCTATAATGGTGATAATTTATTATTTTAAAGACCTCGTTTCCTTAATTAATTGATTTTTTATTTTAACAAAATAATGTGATTCCGTTTTTAGGTATAAAAACTAATTTTATTCACGTTAACGGTTGAGCCGATACATTTATACCGAAACATGGATAAGCTAAAAAACTAAGCCAAAAATTAAGTTATGAACAAATCGACCGCGTATGTTTTTCTTTACTTTGTTTTTTTAAATTTGGATGTATCCAGGATCACTATCACAGCAAAGTCAAATATATTGACACAACTCACATAAAAATACGACATCCGTTTAGGCTCTAGGGCGTGCTAAAAAATATACATATGTACATACACTGGGAAAACATAACACTCCTTCTGTCAGGGTCAGGTAAAAAGATTGTATTCAAACGCAGAACATTGTCTAATACGTCTATAATCATAACATTTAGAAAAACCTTAACTTGTACATCTAATGTATTAAATACTAAACTTGAAAACCTGTAGAAATAATTTCCTAACAAATAACAATAATACGCTATCTATATATACCTCTTAGATGAGAATAGAACCTTCATCCTAGCAGAGAGGATTAACCAGAAAACGTACAGGCCGTAGTCGAAAGTTTTTAATTACAATTAATTAATTAAAAAATGTAACTAAAAATAGAGATCTGCATTATAAGTTAGGACCTTTATTGGGTTCCGCAAATGTGGGCCGGCTAAAGACTCGATATACATTTCCGATATAAAAAGGCAGCAAACATTCGAAGGACTGTACCTGCTCCGCGCTAGCCACTAATGAAACGCCATTTATCATTCTGACTGCCAAATAAAAGCTTGGAGTGCGGAGTTGGATCAAGTTAGAAGAGCAAGCGATTTAATTTTCATAAATATACTAATAGTTACAGTTTTGAAACCATCTAATATTTTTTTCCTTTTGCGGTTGCCTCTGAACGGTTCTAACGCTGAGGAATCTGGGTACGTCCTGCAAAGACTCAAAACAAACTTTCTAAGGTAACTTGAATATCAAATACAACTGTTATTAGGTGATGGTTTTATCCAAAATAGTTAAGTATTTAATAAAAGAGAATTAATAGACTTTATTTTAACATAGCATATACGAGGTCTATTTGTAATGTAGAGGTTATGAAATCATACTATACTGGCTGAATCCTACCACACTTCTCAGTCACATATTGCGGTTTTATTACTGAAAAATTGAGAATAAAACCGACGTGAAAACCGATGAAAACAATCTTTATGGTAAAAGTTACAAGTTTAGTAGAAAAATTAAGTTGAATTAGTATAGATTATTTTGAGTTTATGAAGCGTATATTCAACGCCGCATTTTATACATACAGATTATTTTAATTTAAATAAAACAAAGTGTAGTCTATATACAACATCAGAACGGCTGGGCCAATTTTTATGATTTTTGTGTTTAAGTATTACAATATGACACTCATTAATAAAACAAAAACTATCGTTAAAGAAACAATCTGCTCATTCATTGATTACTAACCGGGACTAAGTCTGCCAGCTCAGCTAGTATTTAAGTTACTAGCGGTGTTTATAATGATAACTGGAATTAATTCTCAAATCGCTAGACAAGCAGTACAGATAGCATACGCTCTAAATTAAATCGCTTATGTTTTATCATTTAAACCGGAGGTACAATTCAGAGTGCTCGCAATAACTTTAATTAGAGCTAGAGCAAAGAAAACAGTCCGGCAAGGTGGACTCTCATGGAAAGCTCGATTGGACTACTGATGACACATAAAATAGTTAACATACTGCCATTTAAACAGTCTAATTAATTAACCATATTTATCCTGAAGGAAGTTTTGGCAGGCGTTATTTAAATAAATAAATATTTCGAACATTCAACACAGAAACCATCTAGATCCTTACTAAGAAGAGCTTGTATTACATGGGTACTAGAGACTTAACTACACGGAACCTCTAGACCAACCTAGTGGTTTCAGTGGTCGCCACACCGCTTCCTACTGCGCCAAGTGTTGTGGGTTCAAATCCTACATGGGACAACACTTTGTGTGACCTATAAATTGTTGTTCTAAGTCTGGGTGTACTTTGTGTCCGTTTCATGTATGTTATGTATGTTTGTAAAGATCCCCGTGACATAGGAATGTATATTCCTAATGCGGGAGTTGTCTAAAAAAAATATGTATAAAAATTTATACTTTTTATACATAGCAAATACCCAAACTCCGAAACAAATATTTGCAGATCACACAAACGTTTGGTCCGACCCGGGAATAGAACCCGAGACCTCCAGCACAGAAGTCAAATACGCTTCCACTGTGCCACCGAGTCCATTAGGGAATGAAGTAGTGAATGTGAATGGACAACGGTATTAAAATACACCTCTTGAGTATGAGGAAAAATATTGAAAATGTGTTAATGCATTTGTGACTTTTGAGTTGCAAATATCTGTGACCAGCAATATTTTACCGTCAAGTGACCGGTATGCTGATTTGCTTCCATTACCATAAAAAATACCGTAAGAGAGACAAATCCCGGTATATATTATGAATAAGCTCCACCGCAACGATACCATTAGTGATTGACTTTATGCTCAGAATCTCTTCTGATGTTTACAAAAGATTTACATATCAGTCATATCATGACTGCCTCGGTGGCGCAGTGATAGCATATGCGACTGCTGTGCTAGAGGTCGATTCCTGAGTCGGACCAATTGTTTGTATGATCTGCAAATATTTGTTTCGGAGTTTGAGTGTTTTCTATGTATAATATATATGTATTTACAAAAAAAGTATATATGTATTAATATCAGTTGTCTAGTCCCCATAGTACAAGCTGTGCTTAGTTTAGGACTAGATGGCGTTGTGTGTTAAAATGTCCGAAAATATTTATTTATTTATTTATTTATATCTGGTGCACTAGCCGACTTATTATCTTCAACAGTCAATAACCCACAGGTTTTTCCTTACGAAGATGGTTACAAGGTTATATGTAATCAGTCATATTATTCACAAACACGTGTAAGTCTCTAAATACACATAAACTTATAAAAATATATATACATATTAACTTTTTTATTTATGAGAGAGTCTATTTAAAACGGTAAATATGATAAAGTCAATGAAATGAGTATTTTTTTAAGAAGCATACATACAAGTATGCATGTAAAGTGATACAGTCATTAATAAAACACGTTAAAACTACACCATCCGCCATTACTTACACAATCTTAACGGCAAAAATGCTCAACCATGTAAAAACAAACTCCAATACATTTACACTTTCCCTAAGCATGTAATGTATTACTCAACTTTTGCTAACACTATATGTCGGCAGCGGACCCTTGTTATTATGGTTCGATTATTAGCAACCTTCAATATAGCAACCGGTCACGTGGGGCACAGCCGGCGCTTTAACGCGTGACCTACCCGAGAGTCAACGTCAGAATGTGAGCAAAAATTATATAAGAAGAGGGTGTTGAATTATGCTACATGAGTTATGAGCGAGGAGCAGAGAGTGGCTAAAGGTCTTGAGTTAAATGTCTTCACGACTGCGGTTTCATCATTGTTTTCTACTTAATCTTTGGAGTTCGATTCCTATAGAGCAGCCTACAAATTGTTATGCTTGGTTTGAGAGTGCGTAATCCCTCATGAGAATTTATATAGTACAGCATTCGTTGTGACGTGTTAAGCTGGTGAGTGCGAAACCGGAGACCTAACGATACCGAAGCATTTCAGTTTGCCACCATACTGTGGGTCACCATGCAACACTATTGCATTGTTTGCATATTGTGTGAGTATGATGTCCAGCACTCTCTCAGGCAGAGTAGTCATTATGGCAAGTTCATGTATAATATATAAAAAAATGTGATTTGTTTCAGTGTCGGGAACGATTATTATGTTTCTCGCGACACCTGATATATTCTTTTACTCTACTGAACAGGCTGTACACCTATGGAATGCTTTACCAATGCGGGTAATTTATTACCTGCTTAAAATATATATATAATCATTGGCATTATTTTTGTTATAAATTGAGTATCTTGTGCATTATTTTTTGTGTTTTATTTGTATAAAATCTCTATATTTTTATTTATGTAATTTTATTGGAATTTAATAAACTTTTTTCGTTATTTATTTTAAACACTAATACTACCCATGATTTTGTGTTTCTACAGTCGATTTGTCCATCTAAAGGTTGCCTGTAAGAGATTGCTTTTTAGCTAAAAGCCCGTTATTTGTACATAGTCATAATATTGTTTAGCTCATAAATATAATTGTATCAATTGGTGTTCAATAAAGTTAATTCTATTCTATTCTTAGTGCGGGAGTAACATTTTTAAGAAAATATGAATTTAATTCGTCATAAATAACTATGACAAGCAAAGGTCTCAGAACCCTTATCAAATACCAAGGTCCTATAAAGTAAACGTTTTAAATTAGATAGAAATATGTTTTCAAATCTAGACTTAATATTACAAATTCAAAAGTAACTCTGCCCCTCTGTTAAGCTTGCACGGCTAAACAGCTACACGATTTTAATGAAATTTTATTCTTGAGAAGAGCCATGGCTATCATTTGTCGCGACAAACGACGAACATGCGGGTGGAGCCTCGGCTAAAAGCCTCTCTATTAAATAATCTAGTGGTTAACCTTAAGCAAGGGATTGGACGCTACTATACCATAGGTCGTAGATTCAAGTCCTACCCAGGACATATATATTGTGTGCTGAGTACGATCGTTACTTCTGTTTGTTTGTTTACCTACTATTCTATTACTAAATAATCTATCAAGAAAGGTTAATACATTTTATATACAAATTATCTTCATTATATAAACATAAGGTAAAAACACACATACATAGAAAGTAACAACGTTGTTCTTGATCTGAATTTAAATAATATTAAAATTCTAAACATTCTCGTAGTTCTTTAAGTAAGTTTTTCGACTGGACTCAGATTTTTTTAATCTAATAGGGATAAACGAGCAGACGTATCGCCTGATGTATTTTATTCATGGGCGGGTATTCATGGCCGGCGGTGATCGCTTGCCATTAGGCGATACGTCTGCTAGTTTGCCCCCTATTCCATAAAAAATGTATAAATAATATGTAGTGAACTTTTCCATCATTGCAAAAATATCTATAGTTATAACTCGTACATAAAATTTATAAATTCAATAACACTTTTAACATTTTAAAAATTTCGAGGTCAGTGTACAAAGTAGCTTGTTGTTCTGAAACAGATAGCAGATCAAAGTTAAATTCCAAATAGAGACTCATCCTCTGAACAAAAAAAGTATATTTCACGTACGTGACAATTTCCTAGAAAAATTCGTACATCAACCTCTACTTTTATACAATCTGAAACTCTTACACCGAAGGGAATATTAACGATGAAACATCATTTACAAAAATCACAACAAATCTGAAGTGAAACGAAAAGTTTCCATACAAAGTACACGAGAGTTCGCAAGAAGAGCTGATTTTGGATTCGCCAAAGAAAATTTCCTACATTAAGGTCAACAAATCACTTTGATGCCAAAAAAGTAAACTGGGAAACGAAAAAACCGCTGATAGTATGTAAACGAGCCAGCTCATAAATAAAGATGTGAAAAGTTAGCGTTTAGTTCTGTGCCGTTTGATTCATGGTGGAGTGAGCAATCAAACTTAAGAACGCCTACGATATATCGAAGGCCTTTACATGGGTGAAATTAAACGCAGGTTCTGGCGTTTTTATTTCTGGCGTCTTGACGGAGTTTGTACCTTAGATTAAAATATTATTATAGATAGCATGTGTCAAACCTGGGTCAAATATCAGACCTCAAATTCAACTCAAATTAATTCTAAAAATTACAAATTGCAAGGCAGAACTGAACTTGTCATAGTGAATAATCATTTCCCGCCCGATCCCATCCGTCCCTATCCTATCAAAGCTACCTGATACGTTAGAATATCGTGTAGCATCAATATTTAAAATAATTAGAAAAATAGTAATAAAGTAATGATTGACAATGAAGCCACAATTCTCAGTTAAGTATAGAATTAATAGAACGCTTAACTGTTACAAAGTAGAAAACACATCAAGATATTTCTACAAACTAAAGTTAACATAGCATTTAAGTTTAAATTAATAATGTAATTGTGTCACCTTGTCGAGTTACCACTTGCTACGTCAACGTTACGCGACTACGCCGTAGATCACCTATGAGAGTTTACGAAGTGACTTTGTGCGTTGTCGTTGAATTAAGTAGAAATTTGGGAAAAGTGGCAGTGGGCTGGCCACATTTGCCGAAGAACCGATAACCGTTGGGATAAACGAGTTCTTGAGTGGAGACCGCGTCTCGGTAAACGTAGTGTAGGACGTCCACAAGCCAGGTGGAGCGATGATTTACGCAAGACGGCTGGCAGGAGCTGGATGCGAGAAGCCATAGATCGAACTAAGTGGCGTGAAATTGGAGAGGCACATGTCCAGCAGTGGACTGCGATAGGCTGTGATTGGGAAAAGTTGATTAAATTAACGAGACCTTAATTAATTTAAGATAAAGTGGTTTAATATTCTAAATTATATATACATATAATTATATATATATAGTCTTAATACGAGAGGAGGATTATTAGTATACATTTGTTTAATATTTTGAAAGTATAGGAATATGACTCGTCAATTTATTAAAAAAACCTTAAATCATAGAATGTTAATGAATAAATAAGGTTACTAGATAAAAAGACTAAAAAACTGATAAGAATCAACATCTTGACCTGCCATAGTAAAATAAGTTTGTGAAATGATAGTTCAGGTTATACTGGTCAAAATATTAAGCAAAATATAAAAAAAGTTATCAAATGACTGTCTTAACTCAATCAACAGGAAAACCCTAATTAAAATTAATCGTTCCAAATATGAAAGGACATTAAAACCGTGTATTTGCCATGATGGCTTTCCGGAAAATTTGAATCGATTTTGGCAGTATGAAATGAAAATTCTCAAGTTGCAAAATAATTTGGGTTTTGAGTGACATTAATTATTATAAAGCTAAAGAGTTGATTCAGCTGAAAGTGCTAATCTGAGGACATTCTAGTTAAATACAAAAAACCTTTAACTGTTTGAAAGCCTATTTATCGAGTTTAGAGGCTATATAAAAGGTGATCTAACGACATGGTGAAGCTTGGATGAGGACAGCATTAGATCGGTTGAATTAAAAAACCAAAGTCGATACATCAGGAATTTGGAATCTCAAAAGTATATACACCACCGGCCCATACCGTATTTGGAGAATGTGATGACGAGCTTCCTATTTTCCCATAGTCCACAAGTAGGTTAAGATTTATAAATTTTACCCTCGTTTACGTCTCCTATAGCTTGTAGCGTAATAATTTTCCCCTTTTTTTGTAAGTTTATTCTTTGGTGCTCCATTCCTATTGGTCTTAGCATAACGATATATAGCCTATATAACCTCCCTTGATAAATGGGAATCTAACACTGAAAATTTTTTTCGAATCGAACCAGAAACCAAACAACTTCTTCAGTTTTACATATTAATGTATTTATTAATGTAGAATTGCCTCTACTAAAGGCAAGAAATCGTTGAATACGAGCAGTACAAGAACGATTGTTATGGAGAAACTTGAAGAATAAAAGCCTTTATTCAGACGTCTTCTGGCTAAGATGATGATGACGTCTACTAGAATTATAAAGATAAATTTGAGCTATCCTGAGTTTTTTTCGTGTATGGGTTTGCCAAAGTGACTGCCTGATGGAAAGCGTAAGCAGAATCCAAGATAAATGTGAATGCAGGCAATGCAATAAGGCAGCCTGACGACCTACACCATGGCGGCCTAATGATGCTTCTGCATCATTGGGTCTCCGGTCTCGCAGTCATCAATGAAATACGACACCACGAATGCTGTCATTTTAGGTTGATCTTCTGCGCGAGATTGCACCGCTCTGGACGAGCCTGCCCATTCGTGCTGAAAAGAGTGTGGTTCTTCTACCAACTACTATTTATTTTTTATATATTAAAAAAACATAAAATATCGCTAGTTTTTATACGCGAGTATATAAGCTAAAAAAAGTTTCACACAAAACAACAAAAGTTAGTTGAGAGAAAAATGTGTAGAAACTGTGTCGTCATGAAATATTTGAACTTGTTCAGATACCAGATACAAACTTGTTAAAGTAACAAAACTCAATAACACTTTGACATGTTCAGGAAATAAAAAGATTACGCAATATTTCACAGAAGCAATGAAAGAAACTTCATAGTGTATACTTCACTCAAATGCAAATATTTTTATGTATAACTAGCTGACCTGGAAAACGTTGTTATACCATGTATAAAAATTTTGTCTATAAAATGAAAAGAGTGGTGGGTAGGGGTGGGTCACCCTTATCATTAAGGGATATGAAAATAGACATTGGCCGACTCTCAAACCTACCCGTTATGTACACAAAATTTCATAAAAATCGGTCGCACTGTTTCGGAGGAGTTGGGAAACAAATACCACGATACGAGAATTTTATATTTAGGTAATATTGGTTTAGACTTTATGAAAAATATTTAGCTCTAAATTAGGAAATTTCCTGGCAATAGTAAAAAAAATATTGAAAAACACTACTGAAAGTAGGAATTTAAATAATACGAACTGCAGGTTTGCGTAATTCAGTCGCATTAAAGTCGCTTAAAGTTATTAGATGAAGTTGGTCTATCCAAGCTAACCGAAACTATCTCTAATTTAAATCCAAACACACCTAATTATGTTGCCCGAAATTAACCCATTTGGGATCAAAACATACAGAAAGTCACACTTCGGCACGAACGGGCTTTCTCAACCGAAGTGATACCATGGCCTCACTGAAAACCAAAAAACTGTGTTTCAACGAGTGAAAGAGGATATTGGAGGCCCATACCACAACCCGTTCCCATCAACTTTTCCATCTCCACTTGTGACGCCTCTGGTGTTGCGGGTGACCGGGGGTGGTGGTAATCGCTTACTCTGCGGTGTTTGCTGTGCTGTTCATCTGCTCGTTGAACCCTATTATATAAAAGAGAAATCATAACTGGTCGTTGTCACTGAAGATAAGAAAAACTAATAAAAAAACGATTTTGGCTTCATTACTACCTAACGACTGCAATAGTAAACATAATTGTATACTATGAAACTAAAAGTAAACATGAAGCAGTCATGAAGACTGTCGACGGAGGTGAAAACTGAAAGTTATGAACAAATGTACATATGTTATTTATACCTTTTAGTATATATTATGATGTTTATACATTAACAATAAGTTATAGCTAGAGATGAAAAATTGTCATCTGACACACAACGTCATCTAGTCCCAAGCCAAGCAGTGCTTGTAATTTGGGGTACTTGTTGTACTAGACAACTGATATAAATATATACTTTCTTCTTGTAAATATATCGAAATAGAACACACACCAACTTTGAAATATATATTTGCAGATCATACTAACGTTTTGTCCAGCCGAACCAAACCCGAGATATGATAGTATTGTTAATTATTAATGGTATTAATAATCCATTTCACAACGTCATTGACGATTTACATGAATTTACTCCCTACACAATTTTGCCTATGGAAACTCAAAATAGAAAAAAAATAAGTATTATGTTCTAAACCTGAAAGGGAAAAAATAGCACAATTTATCCAAGTCTCTAGCGAACATATAAATCACTTTCCTATACACTTCAAAAACTACATGTATAACAGTTTTCTCACTTCGCTGTGACCTCTATTCGTGAGTTCCTTAGGGAACGGTGTACGTCTGTCGATTACACAGTTTGAAACCATTTATTTTTTTCTGAAAGTTACTATACCGAAACATTTGTTAGTAAAATGCTGGTAAAAGTTTTTTTTAATATCCTTAATTTAGTGGTCTCTGAAGCAACACTTTGGATATTCTGGTTTGCGATCTTGGTCTCTTTAGTTTACTTCAGTCATGGTACCGAGTCTCATTCTAATCCATCAGTGTCCCTTACTCTAGCCTCTTCTATTCATTTTCTTAATATACACTTCATTTCGGACATCTCGAACATTTGACATACTACGCCATCTAGTCTCAAATGCACCTAGTTTTTTCTTAATCGAAAGTATTACAAAACTGGATAAAGGATCTTGCTTTGATCCAAAGACAAGTTTGAATATACTAACTCAAATCGTAATGAACAAATTAATCTCATAATTGACACAAACTTTTAAACAGTGCGAAACATTTTGAGGAATACTTAAGTTAACACGCACTTCCACGACTTGTGTCCTTGCCATAAGAAACGTACAATACAACGTCTTCTTCAAAGTATTTTTACAATTTAAAATACTCGTAAACCAACAAAATTGACCCTTAAATACTCTGTTATAAAACTCAAAGTCACTACAACACGAAACAACATTTCTTAGGCAACAGGATCTTTTTTAGAGCCAATCGAATTTAACTTTTATTTTTTAAAGGATAGAGTTGTCGTTGACGGTAAATATAAGTTGGTCAGCACATAATTTCGTTAGCTACGAGTCGTCACGTACAGGTTATCGTATCCGTGTCGTGGCATAACAACTGCTTGTAACTTGGACTTCGGGATAAGTGATAGGTATTTGCCGTTTCATAATGCCTGGCTTATATGGGTCATATTTTAAGTGATATTATGCTCTAAAGTTTGGGGATATCTTTACCTAGTATATTTTGTATGTTATATCGGGTATATGTCCAGTTTTAGCACTATGCTATCAACAGATATTGTAACGTAGTTTGTTGTGAGTAGTAAGCTGGATTCGAGAACAGGTAATGTTTAATTTTAACCAATAGTAGAGCCTATTTGTGGCGAAGCCAAAAGGAATGATAAAAGTATTCGCAATATATCAGTGTATATGCATGGGGTGATTGGTCGGCCTAGTCAGCGATGCTTTAGCCTTTACTATTATTTTTGTTCGTTCAACTGCAATTCCTGCTTGATAAATATGAGCTGCTAGCAATCCACCCTGGCTTCGCACGGATTTATGACGGAAAACATTTTGTAATACACTAACCCGTGCAGCTTTGTCAGCGTCTCTGAAAAGGAATGATTTTTTTCCGTTTCTTGTTATATTCATAATCGATGCTCGGATTCTATTGGTCTTAGTGGATAGTTATAGCTTATAGCATTTCTTGATAACTGGGCTATGAAATACTAAAAGAACAACGCACACAACAACACTACAAAACTACAAACTGGTTTAGATACTTGGTATGGAATGTAATAAACATATAAACAGACATAAATTTATTTGCTTTACATGACTGCGAAAGAAGGAAGGTTATGATTGATTTTCGAGTTTATGTATGTATGTAAATTTATTTGGCAAACCCTAAAGCCTTAACGGTTTGTCGTATATTTATGTGAGTGGTGTCAATAGATTCGTCTTAGTCGTGAGAGTGACACTAGATCATCAAAATTTAAAAAAGAAAACAAAATAAAAGAAAATCTTTACTTTCCAATTCGTTCTAATAGAGCACATAGGCCTTTTTTCTTTCATAAACAATGTTAAGACAATAAACTTATTATTTTTCTTCTTCTCCTTCTGTATTTTCAGTTATTCGATGAATTTTGTTAAGATGCAAGATATTAACGCAGTCAGGGTTTTTTTATTCACTATTTCACAAGATACATTACAAATAGTATTGTCATCTAGTAGCTAACTGACCCGCAACAACGTCGGGGTCTTCTATTGCCCGAAGCGTGATGTTAAATGCCTAAATAAATTTGGTTACCATAAAAAAGTTATAGTGAACCAACCTTAAAAGAAAGGCATGTACTGTTGCAAACTTTTTTTAAGTCTTTTAAAGGGTGTGCCCCTTTTTAATACATTTTTTTAAAACTTAGGCTATTTACACAGCAGACGTAAAGAATACTTTCAAGAGAAATAATTAGAATTCAAAACTCCAGACAATCTAGTACTGCCTGAGATAAGCGCGTTCAATTCAACAAACAAACTCTTCAGCTTTTTAATATAAGTTCAGTTTTTTTATGGTTTAAGGGGAAAACGAGCAGATATATGGCCTGATGGTAAGCGATTACCGCCGCCCGTGGATACCCGCAACACTAGAGGTGTCACAAATGCGTTGCCGGCCTTTGGGGATTGGGAGGGTGATGGGGGAAGGAATTGGGGTATTGGCCTCCGCTATCTTCACTCACCCAATGAAATACAGCCTTTGAAACCGGTTTTCTGTGAGGCTGTGCTATCATTCCGGTCAAGCCAGCCCATTCGGACCGAAACGTAGCTCTTCCACGGTGGCAGATGTACCATGAGCGGCCTTATTACTGATGTAAGTCATAATTAATAAGATATACTCTCTCAAACTAAACGGTTTGGCACTTCCTTCTTGTGTCAACCAGTTAAAACCTGAAACGAGCTCACTATGATACTGAGTTCTTTTAGCGAGGTGTGCAACCATGCTGCATTATCTGCGTTGCAGTAAGTATGGTGACCATCATTTTTGTTCTCGACTCATGTTTTTCACTGGACAGAGTTACTTAGTAATATATTAATAAAAAGTGTATGTAATAGGAACAGGGATGCGAAAGTTTTTCAATGTTCCATACTTTTATACCTAATCTTATTATTTTCAAAAGTTATTCGTTACTAACATAAAGGAATACTATAAAATTCTGGTATAATAAAATTGAATACTCACAAATATAAATACATTCTAGAACTAAACACACTTGCAATTATTCTACTATTTTCATTGACGACCAGTTTAGCCCTATGGCATTATCTAAACTTTTGGGGGAACTGAATTCAAAATCTGAAATAAGTACAAATGAGTTTCATTCTAAAACGTAGTTTTAAAAGTTTCATCCAGTGCTGATGAACGACAGTATAAATTACTCATATAAATATTTAGTGTAATTTAAAAATATTGGCGTAATTATAAGATTACGTTTCACAAAAGTTGTTTTCGGACTTTCGCGACTTTTATACTTATACATTTTGTTTTGTTTTGAAGTAGTAGCTGCCTCGGTGGCGCAGCGGTAGCTTATGCAGCTGCTGTTCTTGAGGTCTCGGGTTCGATTCCCGGGTCGGATCAAATGTTTGTATGATCTGCAAATATTTGTTTCGGAGTTTGGATGTTTTCTATGTATGATATGTATGTATTTACAAAAAAAGTATATATGTATTTATATCAGTTGTCTAGTACCCATAATACAAGCTATGCCTAGTTTGGGACTAGATGGCGTTGTGCGTTTAGATGATATGTTTTTGTTCTACTTACAAATATTTATAGACTATTATGAATCCTAGCTCTAGCGTACAACAATTATGTACACCACGAGGTAGTTCCAAACTAATTCTAATAACTACACTCTCTGCTGAATGATGCAAAGTTGTTGTCGAGTTCTGAATAACGTTGGAGAAAATCTAAGTTTCTCGCGCTTTGGTGTCTCTTTGTGCTACGCGGAAGTGTTTTAAATGCAGGTATTATCCATATTTCAGTATGGAACATAGCTATAGTAATATCGTGTATATGTAGTGTATAATATATATCATATCTAATATCTTTATACGAGCAATTCTTGTATGTATATGTAATATGAATCTCGGAAACGGCTCCAACGATTTTCACGAAATTTAGTATGCGTTGGACTTTTGGGGGCGGTAAATCGATTCAGTTAGGATTAATTTTAAAAAAATTACAAATATGAAACGGGTCCTTACTTGGTAGGTTAATACATAGTGGTACATGTGAAAGTCTCAATTTAGATATTGGTTAAAAATTAAAAATATTTAAAAAAATGACAATTTCACGAACCACCGTAATAAATAATATAAATAAATCAGGTTTCGCAGTTATATAGCTGTTCTTCACCATGCGACAGAGATTATCCAGTGGAAGGGGTATTTCGAGGACTAGCAAAGCACTTTGAATTGCAGGTATAACCAGCAATAGTCACTCATCACGGTCATATACAACATGTATACACTAAAAAGTGATTAATTTGAACATCTTTTCTTCACTGTGGTAGAGTCACGAATGAGCCGGCTCGACCGGAGTCATACCACAGCCTCACAGAAAACCGGTATAAAACAGCGCCTGGGCTGTGTTTCACCGAGTGAGTAAGGATACCGGAGGCCCATGCTTTAACCCATCCTCCTTCCTATCCCCCAAAGGCCGGCAAAGCACTTGTTATGCCTATGGTGTTGCGGGTGTTCATGGGCAGCAATTATCACTTATCATCAGTCAGATACGTCTGCAAGTTTGTGTCTAATTTCCATAAGAAAAATAACTTGCAAGAGTGAAAAATATCTTCGATTATTTTTAGTGGTAACATTATACAAAAAAATGTCAATACATAATAATGGAATATTTTGAACAATAACACAAATGAGTTAGTAATATAAACTCTTTCTTTCTCGTTATTCCTTTAGTCACTCCAAATGTAATTACGAAATGGATTAGGAATTCCAGCTGGATATCGAATAAAAGAGCACAAAATGTAAAAATCTCATTGCACTCGGTAAACATTCTTTTATTTGCACACCGCGCTTAACTTCGGAAGCTTGTGTGGGAAGAAAAATATATATTCTCACAGATTTTGCCAAATTTAATACCGTAATTTCGTCGAAATCTTCTAAATTAGCATCGACAGCAGCCCGCGATCAGTTTCACCTTCGCTTCTAAATTCCAAATTTCATTTCACTTCGATTTTATTGGAAAAGTTAAGCAGTACCTATAAGTTTCGAGACACACTGTCAAGAAAGTTAGAGAACTTTCGTAATGATCAAGGTATCGGGTTTGCTATTGTTATGTTTCAGATTCGAATAACAATGTACACAAGACCTTTTGCGTAATCAGTTACCAGAAACTGTAAACAGTCGTAGTGTTAGACATCGTTGAGCATATGTTGCGCAAATGGTGTTGCACGTTGAGAGTAAAGTGCCCACTACATGCACTTCATGCTTTCCTTTAGACAAGGAAGAGGCACTTTGATGTGCCCTTGTAAAAAAACGATTTTAAAAATAAACATGGATATCAGTATATGAGATTTTTTCTTTTTTTTCACGTTCCACATGATTAATAGACTAATTTGTAGGTATTAGTAAGATTTTTTATTCACTGTTAAAATTGTTAACAATATTTCTAGACATGCCAGAGCGATAACATCTAATCAATGGTAACNGCTCTTTGTGCTACGCGGAAGTGTTTTAAATGCAGGTATTATCCATATTTCAGTATGGAACATAGCTTTAGTAATATCGTGTATATGTAGTGTATAATATATATCATATCTAATATCTTTATACGAGAAATTCTTGTAGGTATATGTAATATGAATCTCGGAATCGGCTCCAACAATTTTCACGAAATTTAGTATGCGTTGGATTTTTGGGGGCGGTAAATTGATTCAGTTAGGATTGATTTTTAAAAAAATTACAAAATTGAAACGGACCATCTAGGTATACTCAAATTAATATTTCAACTACTTGGTAGGGTAATACATAGTAGTACATGTGAAAGGCTCAATTTAGGTATGGGTTAAAAATTAAAAATATTAAAAAAAATGTCAATTTCACGAACCACCGTAATAAATAATATAAATAAATCAGGGTTCACAGTTATATAGCTGTTCTTCACCATGCGACAGAGATTATCCAGTGGAAGGGGTATTTCGAGGACTAGCAAAGCACCTTGAATTGCAGGTATAACCAGCGATAGTCACTCATCACGATCATATACAACATGTATAAACTAAAAAGTGATTTCTTCACTGTAGGAGAGTCACGAATGAGCCGGCTCGACCGGAGTCATACCACAGCCTCACAGAAAACTGGTTTAAAACTGCGCCTGGGCTGTGTTTCACCGAGTGAGTAAGGATACCGGAGGCCCATGTTTTAACCCATCCCCCTTCCTATCCTCCAAAGGCTGGCAAAGCACTTGTTATGCCTCTGGTGTTGCGGGTGTTCATGGGCGGCAATTATCACTTATCATCAGTCAGATACGTCTGCAAGTTTGTGTCTAATTTCCATAAGAAAAATAACTTGCGAGAGTGAAAAATATCTTCGATTATTTTTAGTGGTAACATTATAAAAAAAATGTCAATACATAATAATGGAATATTTTGAACAATAACATAAATGAGTTAGTAATATAAACTCTTTCTTTCTCGTTATTCCTTTAGTCACTCCAAATGTAATTACGAAATGGATTAGGAATTCCAGCTGGATATCGAATAAAAGAGCACAAAATGTAAAAATCTCATTGCACTCGGTAAACATTCTTTTATTTGCACACCGCGCTTAACTTCGGAAGCTTGTGTGGGAAGAAAAATATATATTCTCACAGATTTTGCCAAATTTAATACCGTCATTTCGTCGAAATCTTCTAAATTAGCATCGACAGCAGCCCGCGATCAGTTTCACCTTCGCTTCTAAATTCCAAATTTCATTTCACTTCGATTTTATTGGAAAAGTTAAGCAGTACCTATAAGTTTCGAGACACACTGTCAAGAAAGTTAGAGAACTTTCGTAATGATCAAGGTATCGGATTTGCTATTGTTATGTTTCAGATTCGAATAACAATGTACACAAGACCTTTTGCGTAATCAGTTACCAGAAACTGTAAACAGTCGTAGTGTTAGACATCGTTGAGCATATTAACAAACCTATAGAAAAATTAACAAACGCTCTTTATAGTCTTTGATATAACTGCGGCCTTAATAGGAGAGGAGGAGAATAAGAAGTCGCGAAGAAGATAATCCTTTAGCTTCCTTTAGAATTAGCATTAAATAATACACGAATATGCCGAGTCAATCATCAAACATCTTAATATCATCTGTTACGGCACTATTAATTATTATGACATTCTGAACAAGGATGGGGGATTACCGCGACGTACTTCAACAAGGGATTATACAACGCGTGGTTAATCCCCGGCGGAAAACAGAGGTACTACTACGGATATGTAGATAGTATTATTATTAACTATGTTTTGATCTATCATCAAAACAGAAGTTTAAAGAGAAATGCATTAAAATGTAAGTAATTAAATAGAATAGAAAATTAGCTTGCAATGTAGTAAATATAAGTATTATTAAATATGAATATTGACTGGTATTAGTAGACAGACCTGCTGGTTTATTGATTTATCATGACTTCTAATAAAAAAGGCGATTGTGGGTTCTCACTCAGAACAAATTATTGTTGTAGATAATGTTCTGTGTTGTGGTGTACTCAAACTTTAATATTTATGTATGTTTTAGAAAACTTATAAGTACATTTATTTAAAATATATATGTTCCCTATGGATGGCAATAAGGCTTGCCAAACAGTAAAAATTATCATTGGTGAAATGGGAGCGTTTAGTACACTTCTGTCGACCTCTATAGAAATTAATACATGAGTTGAATACGTTTGCCAAAAAATAAAACAATTAGCAAGATTTCCAAACAACAAATCAATATTATTATTATTTATTCGTTTCACATTTGGAAATATCGTAACAATAGCTCAGGGACTATTGTGCTAGCATCCGGCCGGAAGGTCCTTAGTTCAATGCGATCTGGCTCGACTATTGTGAACTCACTTATGCACAAAATGATTGAGCGGACCTTTATGGAATTCGATCACACTATACAGGATAAATTGGAATCTCACAATATGGTCCTGACAGAGATTGCAGATATTTCGAGGTGCATTTGCAATAACTAATAAGAAAAATATACAATTAGATATAGAGTTATATATAGACGTTTATATATTTATACTGTTGGGTTATAAAGTATTATGTTATAACATTAAAGTCGTCAAAATATTGTTTTTTAACTGAGACTTTCCGACGACAATCATTTCGAGTCATACGCATGGACCATAACAAATTGAGCAAGATTTAATCTGTCAAATTCATCCGTGTAGATGAATTTTTAATTTCATTATACCTCTAAATTTACCATCTGACTCTAAATTTCCTCCTCCTGTTCTCATCTTACCCAAGGGGTAAACGTACGAAAATGCAAATAAAATCTGTTGTTCTAGAAGTTAGTGTTTTTCGGAGCTAAGTTAGGAGCTGTTCCTGGTTTTGATTCTCAGATCAGAAAAAATCGCGTCCAATATTACTACTGTTTCAATACCTGAGCGTATGATGTATTTTTTTCGGTGTTTATTTATGTTATATAAATGGTCATACCTGAAAAGAAAACTATGAATCCTTTTTGAAACATATTACGCGCCCGTAGGCATGTTAAATTAGGTAGTTAAAGTTTATTTAAGGAAGAAGTGCAGAAAGCTAAAGTTCATGTACTAAAATTTTTTGGTCAGAAATGCTCTATTACTAGTTTGTTATATTTACAATAACGAGCCAATACCTCTTCACTTTGAGTTGTGAGTTTTAATTTTATTTGTCTATTTATCACAGTTTTTTTTTGTGTTCTGGAGTTTGTAACACCTGTACACATAAAACCTTAGTATCTGGTTAGTAACTCTCCCAATTTGGAGATGAGACAATTTCATAGGCAGTTTTACTCACATACCTAGTTTTAGGGTACTTGTAAAGTTACTTCATCACCTGGTAAATATTTCTCATCGAGGTCGAAACCAAAATTAAGACCCTGAAATACTCAGACGAATAAAATCTAAAAAACCATTTCATTGTGATTGTTTTTGTGTTACGTGGACTGAATAAAATACTTATGTGAAAATATTGAGAGCAATCAGTGTAAAAGGTGTCAGATATATAACTTAAATAGTGAGGCTTAAACTAGCAAGCATAGGATATAAAAATGATCATTCCAATAGAACAAAGATTTAACACTTTTTTTATTTTCTAACCTTCTAGTCAATGTGTACCCTAGATGTTACAACACAGAGCTCAAATTCCTCTCTGTCGCGTTTCTTTTATTGACTACCAAAGTTTATTAGTGAAATTTTACCTGAGGCCAGCCATCACAGTTCGCCATGAACTTCCAGGGAATGCATAATTTTTTTTACTTGCGTAAGGCTTTGACTGATGTTCCGAGTTTTCTTTTCTTGACTCTATCTCAATGAAGTATTGAATTCTTCTTGTATAACTCTCTCTGAAGACCAACCTTAAATGACAGATTTTGTGTTTCGATGGTAATTTCAAGACCGGAGTGTGGGTCATCACGCTGCAGTGTTGCGCGTTGAGAGTAAAGTGCCCACTACATGCACTTCATGCTTTCCTTTAGACAAGGAAGAGGCACTTTGATGTGCCCTTGTAAAAAAACGATTTTCAAAATAAACATGGATATCAGTATATGAGATTTTTTCTTTTTTTTCACGTTCCACATGATTAATAGACTAATTTGTAGGTATTAGTAAGATTTTTTATTCACTGTTAAAATTGTTAACAGTATTTCTAGACATGCCAGAGCGATAACTTCTAATCGATGGTAACAGTGACTATCTCTGAGCTCATTAACAATTGGTACATATTCTCTAAACGTGAAACCTTACTCAAAGATGATATTTGTTCTCTCAACTACTTATATACTGTACCTACAAATTGCTCATTTTACGAAACAGGTAACATCTAAAGCGATATTAACGAGAGATACGGAGTTGTCTGATGTATAGCGTAAACTTCAAAGCAAGTAATTGGAAGAATTGAACGACGTACTTGCTATAATTGCTATATAGACGAAAAATAGATAGTTCAATATTGTACTAATATAACTAGGCTACTTAAATCTAGAACAGTTGTAGTGGCTATAATACAATGGTTTGGGACTAGATGGCATTGTATCTTAGATGTCTGAAATGTATTTGTTTATTTACTTATCTAGCTTTGGTAACGAAAAATAAGAGTACTAACTAGCTATCACAGTTCAAGAGATACATTCTGGTGACAGACATACGGACAGATGGACAGACTTCGCTTTACTTTAGTATTAGTAATAGGGTCTCCTTTTTACCCTTTGGGTACAGAACCCTAAACAAATTATACAGCTGCTCTATCATCTATCTCCTTATGCTTAACTGACAGTAATCTTGATTAAAGTAAGTCACCTTGAAATATATAGTTAGAAAAGGTCAAACAAGCCTGGTAGGTAAGAAAGATGAATTCCTCAAAGTACACTTACGTGTAATGCTCCAAAGTATTCTACCAAAGTTAAAACGAAGGTTAAAAAATATTTTAAGTTATCTATACGAACTATATATATGAAGATTATCCTGTGTAAATGTATAAAATGAGATAAATTGTGAGGAATATAATTATCTTCTCCATAGATAAATTATCTTTATATTTTTATACTGCCAATCTTATTTAGCCTTAAAGCGAGTGTTTTACATATACATTCTCCTACACACACACACACACACACATCCGAAGCACTTTAAACTAATTATTAAAACAAAGCAAGCAAAACACAGAACTCGTCTTAACTCGTAACAACTCGAAGCCAAGCCGTAAAAACTTGTACAACAACATTATGAGTTCTTATCTTATTCTCGGATGACTTACAACTTACCTGCTTTAGATTATTACATACATTAGACGTTGTTAAGAAGAAATCTTGTTATGTGAGAAAATTCTTAGAATTGTGTTTAGAACTGCCGTAGGTAAATACTTGGAACGGATATCAATGTTCTGTATTCATTTTGCTTCGGTTGTCAGAGCTTGTGTTGTGAGTACTAGACAACTGATATAAAACACATATCCTTTCTTTTGTTGTTAATAAACAATCAATTTGCAGATCATAGAAACATTTCAGATGAAACATGCAGATCATAGATCATACAAACTTCAGGCATAGTAGTCGCGCGCTACTACTGCGCCACCGAGGCAGTTAAATTAATTCGTAATGAGGAATAGTTGAAATTCAAATAATAATAAGCCACCATGGTTCATGGTTATCATGTTGCATTGTCTGAATTCGCAATGCGTATGGTGATCACTGCACTTATGCTTTCCAGTAGGCAGAGCGTAGTCACTTTGGCAGGCCCATATATATTTTAGGTCTATCGCCCATGTCTATCGACTATTTGGAACTTTTGCGTCATAAGTGCTTTACTTGAAACAAGTTCATGATATTATGATTAGCTTTCTAGAATACAATACAGCACATTTGTATATAAGCAAACATGTATTGGGAACATTATCCAATTTCGGTTCTATCTAACTCAAATAAGTTAAGTGATACGTTTTCAGTATAAAGACCGTCATTATGTAAGATTTACTATGTTATAAAGATTTAGGATCTAAATAAAATCTTTTGCCCGACTGCGACAGAAGGAGGGTTATGTTTTTCGAGTGTTTGTATGTATGTATATTACTTTGGCACGCCCTAAAGCTTAAACGGCTTGTCGTATTTTAATGTGAGTGGTGTCAATAGATTTGTCTTAGTGAGAGTGACATTGGGCACATCAAAATATTAAAAAAAACTTTTCTTTTCAGTTTTTCTATCTTTTCAGTTCTTCAATAAATTTAATAAAGATGGCAGATATTGACGCAGTCAGGTTTTGCATTTTAAATAATTCATTACTAGTTTAGAAACATAAGGCAACAAAATCCTTAGTTAAACTTATTTTTCTTTTTCTTACGAGATAACTGCCACAGTTATATCATAAGACTTAATAAACGTTAACAAAAAGTAAGTTTAGAACATATAGACTAAAAATAACAATTTGTTTATGGCACAAAGTGTTAATAGAACATACAATACTCAGTGCAGCAGATTACTAAGACGTGATTGGTTACGCGATGCGTTTAATTAAAATATCTTATTAAAGACATCATCATCATCGCAGCCTCTACCTTGTCCGTCTTCGGACGTTAGCCTCCTCTCCCAATTTCCATTCCCCTCGATCCCTTGCCATCGCTGTTTGGCTTACTCCCGCTCGTCCCCGTATATCGTAGACTCATTTTTTAGGTAAACTTCCTGTGTCTCGGGTGTTTGCTCGGGGTCACCACTCAAGTACTCTTCGAGCCGACGGGCTGTAGTCCAGTCTAGCAATGACTGTTAAAGAAAGAATTTACAAAAAAATACTGACAGTATTACCGAAATATAAACAATATCGACTAAGCAAAAGTGCACATAAATAATCTAGAAAAACATACAAATGCAATAATTCACTTTATCAAGTGAACTACCGTATTCTCTACGGAAAGCTAACAAAAACATCCTTCAAAACACCGTCTCCCTTTAAGCAGCATCAGTTACTACCAAAAACAGTAGAAC
This sequence comes from Hyphantria cunea, assembly GCA_003709505.1. Lineage (NCBI taxonomy): Eukaryota > Metazoa > Arthropoda > Insecta > Lepidoptera > Erebidae > Hyphantria > Hyphantria cunea. Next base: position 253,039 of record PKRV01000625.1, read on the forward strand.
TTCCATCCAAGGACTTTGTTTTTTACTGTTTATATAACGATGAACGTCGAAGTTCTAGTTTTTCCCCTCGAAGTCCGCTGAGGGGTGATTTATACAGCAAGTTTGCAGGCAAGGCTTGTTCTAAGTTTGTGCTATGTAGCATTTAGAATTAGGTATATCCGCTATTGCTGTTATCTGAAAGAGTTCAACGGTTATTGTGATATATTCAGTTTGAGTTTAAGTCACATTCATTTGAATTTATTTACCGATCTATAAATTATTTGATTGTTTGATGACTATTGATGATACGCCATACTAAGGGAGTAGTGTAGGTAAGTAAGATAAGGTAAGTAATGTGGTGGAACATTTTGGCCTTCTAACTTTTGTATATTTTATTGTCTTATATATATTATTTTCTTTTGTGTGTTATCTTTTTAAAATCTACTGTTATTTGCCCACGAATCCTTTTGCGTGTATGTAAGTTATCGTGGTAAATGTTCTACCTCAATAATCGAAGTATCTAATCTCCAAATATTATTGAAATCAGTGTATTAGTTTCGACGTGAAAGCAAACACACAGAGAGAGTTATTAGTGTAACGGCATTAAAAGCCGAGCATGACTGAAAAAATATTTAATATTTTTATTTATTATTATTATTTTATTTTTTATTTAGTAAGTTTAGGCATCACTGGCTCGACTGCCTCGGTGGCGTAGTTATGACGTATGCGGCTGCTGTGTGTGGTCTCGGGTTCGATTCCCAGGTCGGATCAAATGTTTGTATTATCTGCAATATTTTTTTTGAGAGTTTGGATGTTTTCTATATATAATATGTGAGTGTTTACAAATAAAAGTATATGTGTATTTATAGCAGCTGACTAGTACCCATAATATAAGCTCTGCTTAGCTTTAGACCAGATGATCTTGTGTGTTAGATGTCCGAAACATTTATTTAATATTATTTACTAAAAAACCTTAATTGCTACTAGTGGTAGAATGGCACTTTTTTAGATTTTACAACAGTTGTTACTGGGTTTTGAACAAGCTCAATGTTAGTAATATTTTGACCAAAGTGACACTAATGTAGTTGATTAGAACAAGTAAATTGCTTTAAGACAATACGAACCGTTGCATTGACCGGCACGTGGCCCAAGCCAATCTAATCAACCTTGCTCTGTGGTTCAAGGCTTTTACTGAAGCGAAGGTATGAATTACAATAAAATAAAAATTATTGTTAAAGTCGATCGAAGGAGTTAGGAATAAACGGAGGAAAAAATCTCGTATATATACAAACCTACCAGAGAATCTTGTTAAAGAATTTTAATTCTACCCTAAATAATAGAGAAGCGAGGGAATATAGTAAAATTCTGAGGTATCATTATGATACCTTTATCACCGTATTCAACAATGTTGAACTTAATGTTTAAATTTGATAGAAAACAATATTATTCATAGCTTACATATTGTGATTTGATAATTACATATATTTTTTTTAGGACATCTAACACACAACGCCATTCAAAACCAAGCTAAGCAGAGCTTGGTTATGGGTACTAGATAACTAATATAAATACATATATACTTTTTTGTAAATACGAACATATTATACATAGAAAACATTCGAACTTCAAAAACAAACGTTTGCAGTTCATACAAATATTTGATTCGACCCAGGAATCGAACCCGAGACCTGAAGCATAGTAGTCGCAAGATCGAATTCCGCTATACGCTTGTAACTTGTAGTAAAACCGCGGTTCCTCTGGACTCTATCCAAGAAGTTGGTGCGCTACCTCAGAGGTTAAACGTATATAAGATGGCTGTATACTTTACTGATTGCAGCTCGTATTGGTCGGACAACATGTTGGTTAAACGCAATTGTGTGTTAACAGAAAACGAATCGCCAGGGGCTTTGTTGAATTGCATTTCACGATATAATACTTTATTACTAACTATTGATAATAATAGCGTTAAAGATTTAAAATTTATAGCGCTGCAGCATAATAACTCACTTTTATTTAACGCTTGATTTTATTGTTTTTTAAGGAGTGCACTCAAAAGTGTGATGAAATCATGTGCAAAATAAAAATATAAGAAAAAGTTTGACAGTACGTATACATGTAATATACGCATTCGTATTACAATATAGTGCGTACATTTGCAAATTCGCACCCGCAATATACAAACGACATCAAAGAGTTCGTCGGCAAAGAACTGAGATTACACTGCGAGCCACATTTACGTCACTTTTATTTAATTTCAGCGCGGTGAAGCGCTAAGTACACTGTCGCTGTGGATATTAATGTTAAAGGTGGACCACAGCTTCTTAATATATTATTATTTTATATATGCAGTAAATTTCTAAGTATTATGACTGACCTTAAAACTCCTTTGTATCTATACAATTAAATAAAGTTGGAGTCTATTTGTAATATTAAAATAATCGCTTTTTCTAAATTCATATATATTCTTTGTTGATTCAGTGGAAAATCCCTTTGGTTCTCCAGCTCCTCGGGGACTGAGGAGCCAGGTATGTGATGATTTCACTAAAAACCACCCCGGCTGGCCTCAGGTGGCCTGCTGTAAGAAGGAGCCGGACCATATTATTTAAGGTCTACCTCAGGAAAGACGCTGCGTCATCACGGGGAAGCCTAAGCTTCCCCCTTCCTACCGGCCCAATCATTATATGTTGCGGCCTGGATGCATTTTTGCGACCAGGCTGCCCTCCTACCGCTGACTGCAGCTATTAATCTGCTGCTGCGGATTGGCCCTCTCCCAATCCCGTTCACCACTGCACCCCAGTCCTCCTCACCTGCCAGCATGGCAGCAATGATTATCGGCGGGGATAGGTCTCGTCCGATTTGGTCGACTAAGACTTCGCGACCAATCGTCCACGTGGGGCAGTTCTTCAGCGTATGCTGGGCGGAGTCCCAGTCGGCTGTGCAGTGGTGGCATTGTCCAGCCTCTTCGCGTCCGATCATATTCATTTGCTAACCGATACAACCATGCCCGGTGACTATCTGCGTCAGTCGGTAGGTGACGGTGCCCCCCTTCCTGCCTACCCAAGTTTCGAGGTTACGTAGAAAGACACCAACAGCACGGAGACGCGCATTCTGCAGCTGTACCAGCCTCACGTACCACTGTACCAGTGCCAGTCGATGAGCGTTCCGCCGAATTTCGAGCTCGTCCTAGTCTTCTACGTTCTCAACCCGGCGGATGGTACGAGTCTGGTCATAAACCTTCGCGTCCATATCCTATAGGATATCAAAGGCGGGTAACGAGCCAGGATTGTCGCCGCTTCCAATGAGATGGTGCATTATCCTCGTACGATCCAAATAGCCGTTACCCGCTGTAATTGATTGAGTTTGATTGTGATAAGCGCTTGGCCCATATAGGCGCTCCACAGAGTGCCATGCATCGTATTACCACACTGTAAAATATATACATATATATGTATACACGGTACATATACCATAATATTTATTTTAGAGATTTATGTCTCACTGTCTTTCTTTTATGGACCAGGGTGCAAACAAGCAAATGTATCGCCTGTATTTGGAACGGCTTCGATTTTGACGGGACTTTCACAGACAGATAGTTGATGTATAAGGAGCGATTTATACTATTTTTTATACAAGTTTTGTTTTTGGTTTTTGTTGTAGAGCGGGTATACCATGGGGCTTTGTTATTTAAGTTTTACTTTAGACACGACCGTAAAACATTTAATAAATTAAAAAGAAATACGAGAAAAATCATATTTTTTAAAATATATTTGAAACTATTACCGTATCTAAATAAAGTTAAATAAACTGAACTTAAACTATTCGTTTCCGTCTGGAGGGTGCGTCCAGTGAGTTCAAGTTTTAAATTTACGAGCATCTAGATTTATGCCTTTTATCGGGCCTCAAGTGTACTTGAGTGCTTTGATCTACGTCACAGTTAGCGAAAGCGTTTTAGAGAGAAAAAAGTTTCCTTGGAAAATTCGTTTTGACGCCTTCAAAGGAAAGAGAACTATTTCAGACCTTTTCTTCTTTGTTGTGTAGGAGTAAATAGAATAGTTGAGTTAAGACAGAGTTTAATTTTTATACTTTTTAGGTTTAGGTAAGAATAAAATGCTTTATTGGTATGGAAGTGACTGTTAACAGAGTGTGTGAAATGAAATTTAACACAATAGACGGCAACAGGATATATAATATATTTATATTGGAAAAAATAATGATAAAATCGAATATAATAGAAGGTATGGTGAAGTTGTGTTCATCAATAAATTATAATTAAACTCAATTTTTTTATGTATAGGTCTGCCACAGTGACTACTCTGCCTGATGGAAAGCATAAGCAGAATTCAAGAGTGGTGGTCACTACACTCATTGCGAATGCAGATAATGTAACAATGCAGCATTATCTACACCATGGCGGCTAAGTGATGCTTCTGCATCATAGGGCTTACGGTCTCGCATTCACCAATGAAACACGAAAGCGAATGCTGTCATAAAATGACTGTTGTCTTGATCTTCTGTGCGAGCGTAGTACCATACCGATCGAGCCGGCCTATATTATACCATAATATGAATAATTAATATTGCTGTTTAATAAAAATAAATATCTATTTGTCGTGTGAATGTTGAAGCAGGCGTATGATTATCATGAACGTGGAAGTGCTCGCCGAAGTTTATGGGTGGCTGAACTCCAGGTAAAGAGCGGTTGTCGCCCTCCGCCCGAAGAGGTAAGCGAGTGGCGTGAAGCCGCCCGTCGAGCCACGATGACTCGTTGGTCGTCCCGGCTGAAGGCTCCACCATCATGCCATCATGGAGGCTCTCCAGCTAGTCATCCTCGAGTGTGCCGGGCGGCAGTACGGGACCGTTTCATTCCGACTGACGCAGGTGCTTTCTGGGCACGGTTGCTTCGGGAAGTACCTGCAGTCGGTCGCCAAGGAGGGAAATGAGTCCCGCGTGCCACCACTGCGACTGCAGTGAGGACTTGATCCAGCTCACGCTGGCGGTGTGTCCCGCTTAAGCGCCGCAACGCCGGGCCTTCACTGCAGTCATCGGAAGAGATATCTCGCTACCAGCCGTCGTACGAATGAAGCGTACGACGCTGGGAGGGGTCCAGATGGCGTAAGGAAGCGGTTCCCGGATCCCTCCTGTCTCAGGCACAGAGTGGCACACCGTGTGGTTTTAGTCGGGTCGATTCTGACACACCGCTCCGCTATCACATGGAAAAAAGGCGTATAATTATCACCATCGTTTCAGCTATACATATTTCGGTTTCAGATATAGGCTTTCATATGACTCTTCAGAATACTGATTTGAAGTAGACTGCATTCATCTGCAACAGCCTGGGTTCTATATGTTGTCTGTTAGTTTTTCTTTTTGATATATTTTGTATTTTATTTGACTTTCAAACACTCCTGTAAATAAAATATAAAAAATGGCACAGAATGAGAGTACGCGATGATATAAAAAGTCTTTTTCTTCTTNGCCCTTTTTTATATATGCCAAAGTACTAAAGTAACTGTACTCTGCCTAAAGGAAAGTATGAGCAGAATTCAAGACTAGTGGTTACCATAGTTATTGCGAATGCAGACTATTCAACAATAGAGCAAGGTAACCCACACTATGGCGGCTTACTTATATATATATATATGTCGGAGGAAGCTATGAATCGGGTTGATGGTTGATTGTATGCATAACGCACAATATTATTTGATTACATTTTAATTACTTTTATAAATCTTAATTTATTTTTATTTGATTTGTTACATTTTTCTATAGTTTAAACGCATAGCTTACGTAACGATCAATCAGAGCAAAGGATGTGCCTCGAATGGGGTCGAGGCACCATCTTTACTTTGGAGAGGCAGACAGTTTTTGCCAGAAATTTGAATGCTAGCTACTGATCGAGTTGGGTCATTACGGATAGTATAATCGGCGGCTAAAGTAAGATCGGTGGCCTGAACTCGCTCCTTATTATAATTTGTAAATTCTACCCTCTTAATTATTGTGAAGTGATTAAATATTGTTTGATTTAAAATAAAAATAGTATAAGATCGTGATAATTGTGTTTTGTGCTCGCATATTACCCTAATGACGCCCACTAATCCCGCAACCACTGATGACGATGTCCGCGGGAACGACCTTTCCCCGATATATATATAAGCAAAAGCTCCTGATCATACACTTACCGATGAAACAGCAGTGCTGTCATTTTAGATTGGTTTTCTGTAAGAAGGTAGTACCACCCCGATAGAGCTGACACAATCGTGCCCAAATCAGCGTGGCTCTTTCAGCGTTTCCATATATTTATACGTGTTGTGTTATACGTGTTGAAACTCAAGGCGGTCAGAGCCACCAATCACGCCAGTGCGCCGTACAGTGCCATAGACCGGATTACGCCCTTGTCGAGTTGTGTCATTGCGACGCTGGGTCCACCCAAATTAGGCAAGAGTCGCCCAAGGGCAGAGGCAGCGTCGACCAGATGCTCGTCGAAAAGGAGCGTGGCTCTACCTCTGCCTTAACCTTCTACTGTGGGGTATATATTTGTTGGAATAATTTTAGAAAGGTATATGTACTCTTTGCTTTATTAGATATTAACGTTTTTTATATGAAATGGCTAAGTCTTAGCGTTTGGAACTTACAGATCGAGAACACGTAAGGGTAATTACTACTAGTTCAAGCCAGTTAACTACTATTCAAACGTTGCACAATGGTATAGTATATTGCCTTTATCTGTAGAAGCCATATATTCAGTAGGTAAGCCAACCAATGACAGTATATTGTCAGTAATGTATAGTCTGTATGGCGATAGATTAATAATCACGCCAATTTTGTGGTACCTTTTCAAACAACGCTATGCAATTCTACGCTTGGTTCGTCTTTTTTTAGATTTGTGGTAAGTCCCGCATTGAGAGCAATAAGTAGAAGACACTACAGTGCCATCTACCGAAGATACGCTGAATTACGGAGTCACTGCTAATCGTGTATCACAATATAGAAATTCGCTCGCTAATTAGCATATGTACTGCTGCCCAATATCATCTGGAGGGCATGACATCTGTTCCTCTTTAGGTCTGTTAATATGTTTTTTATGCTAAATAAGATTATTTAGAGCTAGTTCATTTATTTTAGGGCCTTTCTAGGATCGACGAACGGGTGACAGACCTTGCTTCTCGAGGTGCTGACCTGATTATTTTCTATATCTAAAATTTCTAATTTGCTTAATTCAAATAGATTTATTCATACAAGAAACCACCCAAAACCTTGTGAAAAATCACAAATTATTTACGATTTATTCATTGATAGTTAATTGAATAACTAAAAACCTATAAATATTTCATTCTAATGATATACAAGGAGTGTTCGGAATAAGACTTATCATTTCACTTCAAAATAACATAGTTAATTTAGTGTAGAGCAAATAAACATGGCTACACATAACCTCACTTAATTACGTTGGATTGTTGCCAGTTTCAACGAATGGAGATATTACTAGCGACTACATGTTAAATTATGTAGTAAATATAGGTCTTAAGGCAACGTTTCTAAGGCTCAGCTCATTTTTGAGATAAATGACTGGATTAAAAATGTTTTAAAATAAATTCTATTACAGTTTAAACGTAGTATATATTACTATATAATTTAATTTTTCTAGAATATTTTATTTTAGCAGTATTCAAGGAGACAAAGCGTTTGGAAAAGAATGCTTCAGTCTTGCCTAAGGTGGGGATTAATCGGCCTCCACCAAGTGGACTAGACCTGCCTACTATCTGACCGCCATATGAGGTGAGTAAGGGAATAAACACTACATCAATAGGTCAGCGTAGTACTGTGGCTCAAAATCCCTTTTCATATTAATTGCGAACGTAGATAGTCTAACACTACATGGTGATTCACACCGTGGCGGCCTATTGCCATGATTCATGGCATCATTGGGTCTCCAGTCCGGTTTTAAATGATAGGAGCAGTTTATTTGCCTACATTTCGTAAGCTACTTCCTTAAATAATTACACTCTAGACAACATATCCCTGTTGCGTAACAACATATCATGTACCTGTCGGCGTACTGGATGATTCTGACAGCTCAGATAAGCCAATTATTGCAGTGTATCTCTGGTCATATTCTAGGAATATTTTCAAACTTATGTCAAAACAGAATTGGAACAATTCACTGCCGAAAGTCATTGTTTGTTATTGTTATTATATTGAGTACTATTCTTTGAATATAAGTTTATCAAATAGACACATAAAAATGTATAAATGTTACAATATTGGTAACAATACACCTTAGGTTTCAATATAAGCTGACAATGAAACACGTGACGTAAAATATACAAAAGAAATATTTGTATGTCAACATACTTGTTTTATTTTTGGTCACAATGTGTCTAAGGCCAGCGGACGCGTAAGCACAGTGACGAAGGTAGATGTGGTATCTTCGTGAGCTAACAAATTCTGAGTCTTAAAAAGTATTAAAATACTTTCACAACTCATGTTATGAGCTAGGTACGACTTGCCCCTTTTGTAGTTTTTATTTAAATTGATGAAAAACGACGTCGGCATGGAAATTAAATAAAAGCAACCTTTGACACCTGGTATATATTGAGTTTTGAGAACGAGAGAGAACTTTTTGAGTTTTCACTCGAACCAACTTCACCAGATAACTTTTTAATGATTAAAAATATTTTTTTATCTGTTTGTGTCATCAAATCCAAACGAAGTTAACTACACTAAATATATAAAACGAAATGTATAAAGTTGTACAATAGCTGATTTAAACACAATTAACGATCTTTTCCTTTTAAACGCTAGATGAAGAAGATTACCATCTCATATTTATAATAATTCGTTACACTGAACGGATCATCATAAAATTTTGCGTCACCTCCCATTGTAAGAAATACAGAAAATCTCGGGCTACTAGAGATTTTCTTGAATACTAGTATCTAAGAGGACATGGTATGTGATTTTAGTTAGTTTGAGTCCGACTTAAGCAACCGACTTGTTTGATGGGTGGTATTTGAAGTAGATTTTTTTACGGTGCAAACGAGCAGACGTATTGCCTGATGGTAAGCGATTACCGCCGCCAATGGCCACCCGCAAAATCAGAGGCATCACAAAGGCGTTGTCAGTCTTTGGGGGATAGGGAAGGGGATGTGGGAGGGGTTGTGGTATGGGCTTCCGATGTCCTAACTCACTCGGTGAAACACAGCGCAAACGTTGTTTCACACCGGTTTTCTGTGAGGCCGTGGCATCACTCCGGTCGAGCTGGTCCATTTGTGCCGAAGCATGGTTTTCCTATAATGGAAAGATTCTCTAAATTCTCATCTAAAAAACTATTCTGATAAATACTTGTGCTAAAATCCTAAAAGGATAATAGACGACACGATTACGCAAAACAAGAAAATAAACGACAAATCCGCAGTACGTGGAATCGGAAACGAATAAAATCTTGCTTCTGACGTTGCCTAGAGCTCAAAATGTGTTTGTTACGTATCCTCCAAATATTCATATTTTCTTTTTTGCGATTAATTTAACTATGTTTAGAATAACGTAGCATGTGAACTTAATAATTTTTAAAATAATTTGTTGGCTTTATACGGTTATATTTTAAGTTACAACGATTCTAATATTCTAATAAACTAATGCCTAAACTAAAGAACTTGTTTGGTTTAATGTATTTACCTAGAGACCTATAGGTTCAAATTACAACTAACAGGTACCTTTCTGCTTGATTGACATGATTCATACAAAAATAAAGAATAGAATTTCCTTTCAATCATATTTTAATTAATGATAACAAATGTGGAAGACACCCCATTTTCAAACACTTCAATTTGCTTCCATAAAATTTACTTCCATAATCAAATAGTTAAAGGTTAACAAGTTAAACCGTTAAAGTTTGGTAAAATAGTAATCAATATGTTTGCAAATCAAAATGAGGATTATAAATGCAATTATAAAATGCTAATTTTAACGTTCAAGCATATCGCATTAAACCAGGCATGTATCTGTATTCGAAGGGTTAACACAAATTTAAATCCAGTCTGAATAAAGTTTAAAATTGTTACGCTCGCAACTTTAACCATTTAATGCTTTTAAATTGCTTTAATAACTATTCTGGATTGAATGTTTTAACACCGCAATAGCCGACCAGTTCACCGCTGCACTGTGCGATGGTGGCAAACACTCGGTATAAAATACCCCACCGGCACTGAATACTTGTCGAAAGTATGTGATGTGCGTTTCAGCATACGACAGATTGTTGTGACATTCTATTCTACGATTTTGCTGAATTAAATCTAGTACGGTGAGCATCGAAGGGTCCATTTTAAAACATTGATATTTAGTAGTATTTGGGCGTTAGAATTATGATTAAAGTGTATTTTGGATGAATTAGTAAACTTAATTTGAGAACATGTTGCGTGGAATATTATGATTTACATTTATATTTTCGATATTATACACATCATACATGTTAAATAAATATTAAAAGTCTAATATTTAGCCACACATACATTAACATAAGCACTCTGATATGGTTGTGTGACACACCCACATTCATCTATTCATCCATCCCGATAAAATTTAAATAGCAGTATAAGTTTTAGAAGCGTTGAACTATTTTGAATTTGGATGTCATTTGTTGACTACTAATAAAATTTACTGCTATTATTAAAATTTATTGTAAAACTTTTTTATTGCGTTTCTTAAGGAGAAACTGCCATTCCTTTTAATGTGAGTTAATAAAATATATTTGAACGTATATTCTGACACGCCATATGCAATTATACCAGGGAGGATCCCGCAAAAATATCACCAATAGAAATAAGAAAAAAATATATATCAGAAGCATATTTCTTCAGGCAAAGCTTCGCGTGGAGCGATACAGATAATTTTGAACGAAGAAAGGTTATTCCTTGGAGACCCGGACCCTTAAAATGTTGCTTTTTACGTTATCCATCATTGAAAAAGCTCCTGTTTAACTTCGCCGTTTATATTCCTGGAATCGACGCCCAAGAGTTGTGCCAATTATATGAAATAAACAACCTCTAAATACAATAGGAAAGTTGGAGAAAGCATCTGCAAATTGGATGGTTGTGAATAGTCTTCTATTCACGAAGTTTGCGATGGAACCCTGGTACATGAGGTCAAAAACCTTAACTTCAAATTCATAAATAAGTTACGAGTGTATCAAAGTTTATTCGAAAAGATTTTAGTAAAAAAGGAATACAATATTTTGTAATTTTTTAGTTCTAAATTACTTATCACGGGAGAGCCACGCTTCGGTATAAATTCCTCCATCCGCATAATTTTCGTAAAAAGGGGTACAAAGAGTTTGCTACTTTCTGTCACCAAAGCTGGACAAATTTCCAGTCTTCGTCAACATTACTACAACATCTCTAGAAATTAATTTAGTTCCTAAGTTGTTTTTAATGGAATAGGTGTTAAACGAGCAGACGTATCGCCTGATGGTAAGCGTCTACCGCCGCCGATGGATACCTGCAATGCCAGAGGTGTCATAACCGCATTACCGGCCTTTGGGGGGTGGGGTGATGGGTGGGGGAAGGGATTGGGGTATGGGCCCCCGGTATCTTTACTTACTCAATGAAACATAGCGTAGGCGCTGCTTTACACCAATTTTCTATTAAGCCTTGGTATCACTTTGGTCTAGCCGGCCCATGCATGCCAAAGCGTGACTCTTCCACGGTTTAAATGGATGTTTGGATAGTGACTGCTCAAGATCAGGATAGGTAGCGCTTTAAAACGAGGTCTTCATTCTGAATTAGACGGCAATAGGCTGAAGTAAGAAACTCATGAAATACTGTTACAAAATGTAAGAAGACGAGTACTTCTAAGGCTTTCAAACTAGAACAAAGAAATTAAATTACAAAAATCTATTAAATCAAAATATACATAGAAAATTTCAGAAAACAATAGATCTGTGTGAGAGACTGGTTTCCGTATTAGGCAGAACCTGTATGACAGAATAACCAGCCTCATAGAACAGGCTTCTTTTCATTATACAACACGCTAGCATCATTTTATCGTCGCCAGTGAAAATATAACGTGTGACGTAGTTAGTGTGCGCAGTAATTGAGACGGGCACGACGCTCCGAGACGCTGAGAATACTAATACACGTCATGAAAACATCGCAGATACCTCCCATGTTGTTCAACGATGTATACTCTAGGTTATAAGCTACTAGTTAAAGTAAAGTGGACATTGTGGGAGGTTGGGAAGAAATGGAATGTACGGTCAGAAAATGCGATGGTGGAAAATGGAAAATCTCTGGCATATTTATCAAAAGGCTATCTAAAGAACTCAGCATGCATCAATGATTATATTCGACTGTGAACTCTGAGTTTTATTTGCACATTACACTATTAGACAAACAAAACGTATAAAGTGAGTGCACGGTTGGCCTCGTGGCTTAAGCGGTCACAACGCACGCAACAAGTGTTGGGTTCATGCCCCATATGGGACAATACTTTGTGTGATCCACAAATGTTTGTTCTGAGTCTGGGTGTTCTCGTTTCATGTTTGCTTGTACAGTCCCTCGTGACACAGGATGAATTTCGCTAATACGAGAGTTGTCGTTTTGAGCAAATAAATAAATAAACAAATAAGTTGGACTTAGTTTGAAAGTTTCTTGGTTTAAACGTTTAAAGTCTTGCCGTGTCTAGGTTTATAAGGATTTCTGTTCAGTATTAAAAGAGCTTATATGTTCATCGATGTGTCGTGGTGTTCCCCAAGGAATCCATTTTACTTTTTTATTGTTGCTAATTCAACTCACTGAATAATATAAACTAGTATCTTTTACGCGCGGCTCCGTCTGCATGTTTGTTAGTTATCGCACCAAAGAGTAGCCTATGTCCTTCCTCAAGAATCAAATCTCCATGCCAAATTTCATTACTTCAATGAAATTTGGCATGGCGGTGCAGCGGTTTGGTAGTGAAACAGGGACAGACAGAGTTACTTTCGCATTTATAATATAAGCATGGATTAAACTATATCAAGAAATCTTTGAATGCGGCTAGTACAAGACTTCCCATTGTGAAGGAGATATATATATACAAACAAGCTATTGGAGCGTCACATCCAGGTCATCATTGTGGTTCTTGGGTACATCAACAAAAAAATATTAAAACTTAAGGGGTTCGCTGTGTCCACTTTAATATCTTTTTCTTCTCTTATTCTTTTCAATTCAAGCTATTTATAGTATATAACACAAATAATCTCTTACTAAAACTAAGGAAATCATAACATTGGTGTCGTAAGAGACGACCAAGAGCTCATACTACATTGGATAACATCACTCCTAAGAGAACCATCTGATCTGCGTGGTATAGAAGTGAGGACTAACGAGTGTCATGTCCCTCCAACACAAAGGAGGAATCCTCCGGCCAAGTGATCATGCCTAGCGGGCCACTGCCCAACGGTTGACGCTGCGATGTTGTGTATTATTTCCAGCAATGGATTATTAAAGGTTGTTGATGATGGTGATGAAACACTAAACTAATGCAAATATATTTGTATATATA